>CAEFZX010005180.1:0-11836 GCA_903066825.1 Alfaro cultratus | reverse complement strand
TTATATGTAGGATGTTCTCAAACACGACTCAAATATATATATATATATATATATATATATATATATATATATATATATATTACAGACGAGCAAAATTCAAGAGAACCCCTTTCAAGAAGGAATTCAGCTAAAAACTTGTAAACAAAGAAATAAATATAATACAAAAATAAATAAATACAAATGGATGTGTTTTAAAAAGATTCTGGCTAGAAGCTTTACAAAAACGTCATCTTGGCCTCTTCTGGTGTTATGCATTCAGGTGCCATGGGAGAAAGACAAAAGTCATGATCTGAGACATGAACATTTGCTCTCAATACAACTACTAAGTTGTAGTAGTTGTACTACAACTTGAAAAATTTTCTTTTTTCAAGACATTTTTGTCATTCAAACACAGAGCAGAACGATGTTTTCCTGGCAAGTTGAAAATATTCCAGACAGCTGCCAGTCTTCACAGGAGTGGCTCGGACTCACGTGTTCACATTTAAGTACAATTAGTAAACAACAAGTTGAACCTGTTTTGAAAGGTTGCCAGGAATTAGCCACTTCTCTGTAAGAGGAAAATGGCAACACCACGTACATCTGCAAGGCTGAATCTTTACAAAGGAAAGAAGTGTATGAAAGTCATAGGCATCATAATGGAAATTTGGCCACAATGTGATCCACTATGTGTGACAAAAATGAAGCAGCAGAAAAAACTGAAATCAACACTCTAGCATGGTAGTGAAGGGGTGGAGATATGGGCTCGTTTTATGGCTTTTTTTTTGTATTCACTGGACCTGATTTGGTTTAAAAGTTTCAATTATATTTAAGAAGACGGCCATGTTTGAATCCAAGCAGATGATTCTTTTTCAGTACAACTTTAAATGATGACAGTACATTAATGGCTGCTTTCACTTTACTCTCAGGAGGAACAGTTTGCAGGCCTGATGAAGGACCTGCAGCAGCTCAACGAGGCCTACAGCAGCAGCCAGAACAAGACGGAGCACCCTGAAAAGCCCCACATCAACAGCACCTGAGCCCGGACAGAGACAGAAAAATATACACTTCTCATTTTGTATAAATGCCTGTGCTAAACTCAACAAACCTACAAGGTTCATCAGCATTTCCGCTTCTTTTTTGTACCGAAATGTCAAATGTGTTTTACTTGTAAACCTGTCTGACAAATAAAAAAAAAACCTACAAAAAGTCACATTTGACATGTTTAAATCTAACCTCATTAAAATAAATGCAACTGGCGGAAGCATTTATTTTTGCTTAATATTTAAGTTCAGAAGAATGTATAGGAACAGTTACTTTGTGATCCACGACTTTCTGTTTTCCCTTTGTTTCCGTGGCATGTAGCCTAAATATAACCCTGACACATGAGACCTATGGGAGGATTTAACATGGGACATATGGGTGGTCTTATTTCTCTAGAATATTCTCTATTAGAAATCTATAGCTGCATTTCAAAAACCTTGGTTCAGTTAATTATCCACTTCTGTTTTGATAAGTCAAAATAAGTTTCAAATGAGAAATTATCAAATGGAGTTAACTACAAAAAAGACCCTGAAACAGACCTTTAACCTAGCAGTGGACTGAAAACTACACATCAGATATCAGATTAAACACCATTAAAATGTTGCAGTGTTTGGCCATATAAAGTGCCTTTTGTTTGTTCGACACAAAAGTGCTACTGTTTGTCTGTGGGAGTGTGGGGCATGTAAATAACTCTGCAAATTTGGCATTTTAGATGATTACGTAATTTATCATATGTTGGAGGAGCCAAGCACTGGTCGAAGGTATTTAACTACAACAGGCTGAGTTTTGAGCTCTGACTGGAGCGTCACGCCACACCTGCTATTAAACAAAAGGGAGGGACTTTGCTTAGATCCGATGTGTCTCGGTTCTCCTCGGTGTTCCTCGGCTCCACCTGGTCTGAGGCAGACTGCTCTGAAAACCCTACCAGAACTGCGTCCACAGAAACTTTAAGGTACTGTAAGAGACATTTATTGAGAATTTAAAAGCGGAAGTTTAACAGCAGCGCTCGCTTATGAAATTGCATGACAGTCAACGACCGATGTTAAAGTAAAGGAATTAAAGCTCCTAACGACACGTAATATTTGCATGCTTGTTTAAAGGCAGCCGACTGATACAAACTTGATGTATATTATTTTAATTCCCTAACTTTTCTTCGTAAATGAATCCGTACCCGTTGTCTCTTACTTTCGTTTTTGTCAGGCGCCGCCTTTAAGTTTCGTTTCTTCGTCACTGCAGCTGTTAGGTTTCATGATGGCCGAAGCCGACGACTCTGGCTTTTCTCTCATGAGCCTGGAGGACGAGCTGACCTGCAGCATCTGCCTGAGCACCTTTGACTGCCCGGTCACCATCCCCTGCGGACACAACTTCTGCCAGGACTGCCTGCTCGCCACCTGGAAGAACTCCTACAGCTGCCCCCAGTGCCGGACCCTGTTCGCCACCAGGCCGGAGCTGAAGAAGAACACGGTCCTCAGCACCGTGGTGGAGACCTTTAGGGTCAGGTCCAGCAAGACCGAAGGTGCTGCTGCAAGCAAACCCGAGAAGAAGAAGAAGGATGTGGTCCGCTGTGACACCTGTATGGAGGCCGAGGCAGCCCAGACCTGTCTCACCTGCATGGCCTCCTTCTGTGAGGAGCACCTGCGGCCCCACAGGGAGAACCCCGTTTTCCGCCTCCACCAGCTGACGTCCCCCGTCGGGGACCTGATGGAGCGGATCTGCGCCGACCACCACAAGCTGATGGAGCTCTTCTGCAGCCAACACCAGCGTCCCATCTGCAGCCTCTGCCTTCAGCAGGTTCACAAAGGCTGCTCCTTCACCTCTCCGGAGGAGCAAAGGAGCAAGAAAGAGGTAGTTCAGTCTAATACAAGTGCATCTTAAATATATATATATACCTCCTGAAATAATGAAAATAATTCCTTATGATTCCCTGAATACAGTTTGTATATAATGTAACCCAAAAATTCAGTTCTTCAAAAAAAATTTGCACATTGAATAAGACAAAGCATTTTGAATTTTAACACATTATGATATGCACAGTCATAACCACTGTCCAGCATATGGTCATTTAAACCAACCACATGGAAGGTTAGGACATAAAGTCACTGTTAAAGAACCTAGTGGTTCACAGAGTGAACATTTAATTTCCCTTTAGGATCAATAAAGTGTTTTTGAATTTGAATTGAATTTGTATACGAGCACATTACCAGAAAGGTGAGTGGAAGGAAAACAATTGTTAGATGAAGGTGCGCAAGCGTCAGATGTAAACAGCCTTGAGATGATTGTGAAGCTGAGTTTATTTACAAACATTTCTCTGCTAATTTTTATCAGCCTGTAAAAAAATGCGCCTGATTTTATGTATTAAGATTCCACTGCAACAACAGTGTTTAGGTTGCTTTAAAAGTAGCTCTGGTTAAAAATCAGAACTGTGTCTGCAAATTAGGAATCAGCCATAAATTGTATTTTTATATTTCATACTACATCAAGTGCCTAAATCCAAACATTTTTATGTTTTAAAAAATATTTCAATTTAGAAGTAGCTATGGAAGATTAAATGAGCAATTCATTAACATTTGAAGTCATCTTGTTAAGTGTTTATTGAAATATTTCATGGTTCACCCATGAATTAGCTTAAACTGACTCTGGGCATATAGGTTAGAGGTCAGAAGGTGAATCATCTGAGCAGAGACAATACGGTGAAGGAGGAGATTTTTCTCATAAACTGAAAATACACCAAAGTCAAAGACGACTTATCAGAGCAACATGAGTTTATTATGTCATTAACGACTAATAAAGTAATTATGCAGTAATAAATTATTAACCACTGAACCCGGTTGTTGTTGCACAGCCTGGAACTGATCATGTGCTGCTGAATTATTGACTTTGTTTGTTGACTATTGAAGTCAATATTTTATTGCAAGCAACTCTGTTTATTTCAGTCACAATGTCGTTGAATCTGAACAGGATTGACGAGTCAAATAAATACGTGCTGTGCTTCAGCACTTCACCATGAAATGGGGAAATGTTGTATCTACATAAACTGAATGTTTATTTATCAATCCATACATAATGATACATGAATGAGTCGTGTTTTCTCTGCTTTCAGCTGGACCTGAGAGAGAAGTTAGTTTTTCTGGATGGAAAGCTCTCGAAGAATGAGAGTGTAATTTCTCAAATGAGGGCCATGCAGAACAAGCTAAGGGTTTGTATCATTTGAATGATTAAAGCTTAAACAAAGAGCTTTAGTGCTGTTGATTTCAGTTTGTTCTGTTGTGGGGTTAATTTCTGCTGCTGTGGTCCTCACAAGGAGTCGGCCATCCACAGGAAAAGTGCCTTGTCGGCTGGATATCAGCAGATGCGGGACATGATGACCAGAGAGGAGGGTGACGCCCTGAAGGCAATAGACAAAGAGGTGGAGACTGGCGAAACCAAAATCAGGGGTCTCATCTCAAAGTTCAGCGAGAATGTCGACAACATTGGCAAAGCTAAAGAGGAAATCCACTGTCTTCTGGGTCAGTCCCAAACCCTGGCCTTCCTGCAGGTGGGATAACAGCAAAATGAAAAATTAACAATATGGCTCATTAAGTTTATGGCAGACTGTTTTGTTTTTTAAGTATTGTAAGCTTTGAACAGCTCATAGAAAACTGTTCAAGTCATAATTTTAAAATGAAAATGGTTTGACGGAAATGCAAAGGTACCCAGATGAGGCCTTCTACCTAATCTGACCAGGAGAGTATTAATCGTACAAGCAGCCAACCAAACCATCATAGTTCTTGGGTTGCTGCAGATTCATCTGTCAAAATGGCACAAAGACCTAAACCTAACTGAGAATCTTTGGTAAAACTTAAGCATTAAGTTTTACCAAAACTTAATGCTTTTAAGTTTTACTGCTTAATTAAAACTTAAGCATAAAGTTTTACCAATCTGACTCTGATTGAGATATTTTGCAAAGAAAATGGGGAAAACACATTAGTCTTCATTGCATTGTTAAGCTGAACAATTTCTTGCTTTAATTGCAACACATGTTTTTGACTTGCGTGGTTGACATAACCATGTTTGAGCACAAACCTCAACTTTGTGCTGGTCTCATAAATAAAATCACAATAAAACACATTGTGCATGGTTGTAATATGGCAAAATGCATAGAAATTTAAGGAATAAATTTCTACCAAGCACTGTACACATACATTCACTTTTCTTCTACCCAACCATCTTCTTCATGCATAGGGCGAAAAGAAAGAAACATAAAATACAAAATATTTACTGCATGCACATGATGGCTGGTCATCAAAATACACATTTCTGAATGCATAACTCTCTGTTTTTCTGTCCGTGCAGACTTCATTTAACCTTCCCCAGGCTGTAAGCTATGACCCTTACTCCCCTCGAATCACTGTGGAGTCCAAGAAGGTCGTGCAAGCTGAGGCCTTTGCTTTGACATTGAAGAACTACCTGATAGAGCTCTTGAAGCAACCTGTGGAGGCTAGAATCCCGAAACTCATAGCAGGTGATTATGCAAGCACAGTTATAAGCTGATGGCTTCATCCTGTGCAGTTACATGATGAAAGCAAGTGAAGTAAATATCCAATTTTATTTCAGACATTAATGCTGGCACATTTGCAGTAGGTGAGTGGTTTAAATATGTGAAGAGGAAAAAACAGGAAACCAATCAAAACAAATACTCTTGCTGGCGCAGTGATTTAGCGAGGTGTTGTCTTAGAGGAAATGCATTTAATTATTTAGATAAAAGCATAAAAGGCTAAGTAACTAAACTCATGTTTCAGGTGAAAGAGCAGCTTCTGCCTCTGGGCATTCATCTACGAGTCTTGGAACTAATCAGGAGTCCGGTGTGTTTATTTCTCCAACACCTGTTTTCAATCTGCCAATTTATGTATCTATAATCCATCTCATTCCTAAGAGATGCCTAATAAAATTGTGTTTGTCATGTTTGTAAATTTTTTCAGCACCAAACATTCCCCCAGCGAACCCTCGACTCCCCAGATCCCACAGTCCAGGTCCTCAGGCCAAACCGGCCGTAAAGAAGAAACCTCAAAGTAAGAAAAATCCGACTTTTTTCAATCCATCATGCGAACAAACCACATTCCTAGAGTAATTTAATCAAACACAAACCAAAATCGTACACCATTTGTTAAGGTGAGATTGAAAACCCTACATTTTTACATTAAAACTACAAACTAATGGCTTTTTCTTGAGATTTTGTGATATACCAACACAAGTAGTACATAATTGTAAATCTTACAGAGGTTTTTGTTATAGTTGAGATGTAGAAAATGATTACTTATTTCTCTCTAGAAGCCGCAAAAAACCCTACTCTGACCACCGAAATAAGTCCAGGCAATAAGAAACTGGGAAAATCTATGGAAAACCTGCTGGAGTTTGAAGCAACCTTCAAACTTTCTGGTGTGAAAGAAAAACCAAGGGGACGTCCTGCTGATGCTGAAAACAAAGAAATAACTGGTAGGTACCGGACTTAGATGTTGAAATGTGAATAACTGATAAATAGTAAACTGTTTAAAGCAAAAATTACAAACTTCATATTGATGTTATTTCATGTGTATACTAACTAATAAGAACATCATCAAATGGTTCATTTATTTCAGTAATCCCATCACTGACACCCTCCAAAGGAAGTGTTATCCAAAAAAGGACATTACTGAGGAAGCTGGCTGCCCCAAGCTTAATAAGAGAAAGTTGAGTGGAGGGAGAACATGTGGTTTTCCTTCCACTCAGTTTATTACATACAAGACAATTGTCAAGTTATCAGTTTTCTCTTTGGTAGTGTAAACGGTAGCATATCTGTATTAAAAATCTTCTTTTAAGTTGAAAATTCAGTTCTGATAAACTGGATTTTCATTAGCCATTTGATAGAACCTTCAACAAAACACTTGAAGTATATAGTCATTAGAAACAGACTGATACTTTCTGAATTGAATTATTGACATAAATCGACTTTTTGATGAGATACTAATTTGAGATGCATCTGAACGCTTTGAAATAGAACAAAAATCTTGAAATGTGTTTTCCTGTCTCCCGTCACAGAGACTACAGACATTCCCTCAGAGATAAGCTCTGCTGAGAAACGAAGTGACCTTATGAAATGTAAGGAAACAAATACCTTTCCCGCTTGTCCTGTCAGCAGGTGTTTGTCGTTAAAATTATCTTTTGTTCCGTCTCCACTAGATGGCACTGTGCTCAATTTTGATCAAAGAACGGCCCATAAACGCGTCGAACTAAGCGAGAATTTCACAAAGGCCTCGGTGTCCGACGAGCACACAAACTACCCCGACTGCCCAGAGCGCTTTGCCGTCTGCTCCCAGGTCCTGGCCTCCAAGGGGTTCTCCGCGGGCCGCCATTACTGGGAGGTGCGACTGAGCAGCAACAACTTCATCGGCATCGGGCTGGCTTACAGCAGCATCGACCGCAAGGGCCCCACCAGCAGGCTCGGTCGCAACAGCAAGTCCTGGTGCGTCGAGTGGTTTAATGTGAAGCTGTCGGCCTGGCATAACAGCACGGAGGCGGTGCTGGTCAATCCGAACCCGAAGCGCGTCGGGATGCTGTTGGATTGTGAGGAGGGCAAGGTTACATTCTATAACGTGGCAGACAGGGCGTATCCCTTCCATTCGTTTAGTTTTCAGATCACTGAGGCCGTCTACCCAGCCTTCTGGATTTTCTCCAGTGGCTCTAACATTACTCTGTGCAAGCTTCAGTAGAGTTTGACGTGCAGTTAAAATGAGGAAACTGCATGTGTTTACAATGAAGCATGAGAAAGATGCCAGACTGACTGGTGCGTCATTCAACACTGGTTAGTCTGGAATGAGGATGTGGAAATAAAACATTAAGTAAGGATCCTTATTAACCCAACTAAAATGTTGGGTTAATAATAATAATAATAGTCGGATTTAAACTACAAACCAAAAAAAATTACGAGTACGTTTCTCTGTGATTGGCTAATGCGTACTCTACTTAAATTCATCATCACACTTTAATCACAACACACTTCATCATATTCAACAATTTCCCTCATTATTGTCACTTTCTCTGAAGTGCCAAGATTCCTCTTGGTTTAAAGGTATACTACGCAGCTGGTATTTCTAAACTCAAAGTTTCTAGTTTCCATTGAACTGTACTTTGCAAGACAGAACTCATTCTGAAATATATTGTTTTAATATCACAAGATCCAGAAACAAACATATTTACAAGTTAAGTGTAAGCTAAGACGATATAAAAGTGGGGAGCCAGTGATGTAGTGGTCAGTTGGTTTTACTTGAAGTTTTCCCCCAGATGAATTGGCAACATAAAATAAGACGAGGAGTTCCTACAGAGTAAGACACGATGACTTGTTAAGGTTAAGTTTAGCTATACCTTGCTTAGTATACCTTTAAACACTTCTTTCTTGATTATTTTATTTCCCTAGTCAGTAAAGACGGGCCGTGGTGTTCTCACCCATATGTGGATCTGTCTTTATTTTGGTTGGACCATTCCTTTATGCCCTGTCATAGGATTATTAAGGTTATGATTCTGTGCTGACTGACTAAGCGGACAGATGAAAGCCTTAATACATAAATGGATGGGAAGGGCTGAGGGTGGATCATAATAAAGCACTTAGCTCTTGGTGGATGTTGCGGGAGCTTCTGTTTTGGTCATATGGCTGAAAGAGAAGCTGGTGTTGGTTTTTGGTTTAGAGTAAAAGCTGCTGAAGCATTTTACTCAAGTGTTTGGATTTGGTGATTGGGGCTAGCTTTTGTGTTTTGTTCCTAATTATGGGATGTATTTAAAGGAAAACATTTGATTTTAAAACATCCAATGTAATCAAGGAATAAGACTTGACTGTCTTTCAATCAGTGAGGATTGGAGATAGTCACCTTTTTCTTTTCCTAATCTGAAACAGAAAATATACACAGGACAGGAGCTGAGCTTGTGGCAGTGGACCAGATTATCATGGTTATACTCTTAAAATATGAGCGATAATCTGGGCTCAGATTTGGATTTTCAGATCTGTTTACAGAATTCCTGCACGATATCAGAAAATCACTTGCAATATTCTTGTGAAATACTGCAGTGATTATTTCAGTTGCAACAAATCCACAGTGATATGATCACACTTCAGGTTAAGGAGTGTACTGGTGGATTCAGAAACTTTACAGACCCTGTTTCTTCGGTGTTGCTCTGTCATTTTAAGACATCTAGCAGCAAATCTTTTGGGACAAACACCTGTAAAGTCTTTACTTTTGACTGCTGGGTGTTTGCTTCCTATGAACATGCAGGTCTTTCAGCTTCCACTTTGTTCAGGGAGAAGTTGAGAAGCTTGATATCGAGGCTTTGGTATCTGGAAATGGGAAGAGAAGAGTTGTATCTAAAAATACATCCAAAATGTACCTGATAAATTACTTACAATTCAATAAAATAATATTTTACCACAAAAAAGCTATTTTAGGTTACTAAATCTGGTTTAAATTGCTAAAATTAATCACTTGTCATTTTAGGTGCAGTGCTTTCATTTTAAGTACCGTATGTGTTTTAAAACCTGCTTTTATTTGTAGATGAGGCTATAAAGACTAGATGGAAAGTCGCAGCAAAAAAAGTATGACGAGATGAAAATATTACATGTGCACACTATGCCAAATCTAAGAAATCAGAGTAAATGGATAGATAAGTTGACGTTGGGATTACCAAGCCTTGAGTAATTTAATTTCTTTGATTACAGCAGACGTCATATAGAGTCTGTTTTACTAAAGAAATGAAACATCCGTCTCTCTTCTGTTCACCTGGAAGACTTTTTGGCTTCACTGGTGGAGTTTGGATGAGGAAATGATGGGGAGAACGGAGATATTCAGCAACAGTCCAGGTCCAGATTTGAACTTGGTTCTGTTGTGTTTTTAAGCCTCACAGAGATGAAACACTTTAGTTTCCTCTAAAAGTTGGGAACGCGAGCCAATGGGATGCTCTGTTGGCTTATTGTGAGCTAACTGGAGGGAGGGAAGATTTCCAATTCATGAAGTTTTATGTTGCGTGATACTTAGCTTAAGTCATTTGTTTCTGCAGTGTATTAATAAAAGCTGTAGCATTCAGATTCTGCTTTAACACCATGCCTGTTCTAAACCTGTGAACTCTACTGTTATCTACAACAACTTTTAGGGATCTTTCCAGGGTGTCACTTGTTTATTTAAATCACACATCAGAGTTGGTTCAATCCCCAGCTAATGTCTCCTGGCTCATTTTCTTCTGCTTTAATTTTTTTGTCATGTTTAATCAAAGCTTTCTTGTTCTCTGTTGTTTGGACATATTCAGCCAAAACTGACTTGAAAGTACTTACATTTTATTAAGATGATGAATCAATCTTTTCTTCTACTGTTTTGAGCCTAAAAATCATTCTAAATAAGATTTAAATGGAATAAACAACATAATGATCTGTAGGAATGGATTGTATTTAATCATCTAATAAAAGCCTGGTGCCTCTCATGCAGCCTCAGGCTCCTGTCTAAACATGTGTTGTGTGCCAATTTACATTGCATTACATCAAAATGCAATGTAATTTTTTCTTTTGGATTAATAAACTATAATCGATTGATTGAATAAACTTTGTTTTCGGTCTCTTTCTGTGCTGCTTATGTACTAGTTGTAACAAATTGCTGTTGTTAGCAGTCAGCTGTGTCCAAAATCTACAGCAGATGCAAATAAAATTATGTAAAAGAGAAATGTCACTAAATGATAAGCAATCGAACATTCTCTAAGGTGAGGTCACAAGAAAGATCAACTTAGTTGTCAGTGTTTGTTTTATTCAGGACTGATAACATGCCAGGAATTTATAGCTAACGCAGTGTAATAAACTTGTTGGTGGCCTCACCTATTATTTATGATTCCACCGATGACTTTACAATATGATCTGTGCAGAAATCATCAGCAAGTAATATCCAGGCTTTTTGTGCAACATATTAATGTTCCTTCCTGTGTTATAACTCTTTGTACAGCTGAAAATTAGATAATCATCAAAATGTTATTTTATTTCAATAATTCAAATCAGACAGTGAAACGTAAACCCTGCTACGTAAAATACAAAAGATTGGAAAGACAAAAAAAAAGCCAGTCTGGTGTCATGTTTGCAAATGCAGCATTAGTATCAGCCTTCATGTGTGAAATTGATCAATATGATTTTCATGTTGATGATTTTTCAATCTGTTTTACTGTACAGGATGTTAAATGACAGATATGTCAATATCAGTGTTTCCATCGGAAAAATTGTCAATTCTGGAGCAAGAATCGTAATTTCCAGCAGGAACTACTATAGACAAAGTGTCACCCACACAGACGAGGAACAGAGTTCAACTTCCATCCATCCATTTTCTGTACACCCTTGTACATAGTGGGGTTGGGAGAGGTGCTAGTGCCTATCTCCGGCCCGAAACTAAAACTTTTCGGGCCAGTTTATCGCAGGGCAACACAGAGACAGACAGGACAAACAACCACACACACACCTGGGGAGAATTTAGAGAAACCAATTCACCTGACAGTCATGTTTTTGGACTGTGGGAGAAAGTTGGAGTACCCAGAGAGAACCCACACATGCACAGGGAGAACATGCAAACTCCATGCAGAAAGACCCCGGGCCGGGAATCAAACCCAGGACCTTCTTGCTGCAAGGCAACAGTGCTATCAACTGCACCACTGTGCAGCACAAGTTCTACTTCTATTTGAAAAACAAAGAGAATTTTGCATCAACAATAAGAAAAAGAGTAGGGTTCTGGAGAAGATCCAAGTTCAAGGCTAGCTGACATCTTTCTTTTTCTTTCTTAAACTATTCAAC
>CAEFZX010005178.1:0-20008 GCA_903066825.1 Alfaro cultratus | reverse complement strand
TTAATCATGATTGAAAATAATAAAGGACTGATAATACTTCCCTGTGGAGTTCCATTATCAATTTTATATTTATTGGACCTTTTTACTCCCATCTGTACCTGTATAACTCTATTCAACAAAAAATCTTTAATACAATTATAAGCCCTTCCTGTAATCCCCATTTTATATAATTTTATAAGCAACCCATCCTTCCATACCATGTCATATGCTTTCTCAATATCAAAAAATATTGCTAGCACTACTTCCCTATTAATTTGAGCTTTTCTAATATCTGATTCCAAACACACAACTGGATCCATTGTACTCCTTCCTTTTCTAAATCCACTTTGACATGAAGACAAAAGTCCTTTACTTTCTACATAATATGTAATCCTTTCTGTTATCATTCTTTCCATAATCTTTCCTAAACATGAAGTAAGTGCAATTGGTCTGTAACTTGTAGGATTTGTTGGATCTTTTCCCGGTTTAATAATTGGCACAATGATTGCTTCCTTCCAATTAGAAGGTAATCTTCCTTCTTTCCAGATCTTATTATATAAACCTAGAAGTTTTTCTTCAGCCTGATTCCCTAAGTGTTTCAACATAATATAGCATATCTGATCTTTTCCTGGTGCTGTTAGTCCTGATCTAAGTATTGCTCTCTTCATTTCTTGCATAGAAAAAGAAACATCCATGACATTACCTGGAGTTGTTTCACCTTCTAAAATAAAATCATTTGCCTTTCTTGTCTGCTCCCTCCTAAATTTCCCTTGTTCTGTTAAATTATCTGAACTATGAATCTTTGCAAATGTTCTTGCCATTACTTCTACTTTCTCTTCATTTGTTACTGCTGTTCCTTCTTCATGTTTTAGGATTGGGTGTGTTCTCTCCTGTCTATTTCCCCTCATTTTCTTAATCATTCCCCATACATTAGCTATAGGAATTGTTCTGCCAATTGAATCACAAAAAACTCTCCATTTTGTCTTCTTTGCCTTCTTAATAATTTTCTTTGCTTCTGCTTGATCTTTTTTATATTCAATTAAATTTTTAAAATTGTGCGTTCTCTTCAATATTCTAAAAGCTTGATTTCTTTTCCTTATTGCTTCACTGCACTCTTGTGTCCACCAAGGTACCTCTTTCTTTTTGTTCTTACCTTTACTTACTGGAATTGTTATTTTTGCTGCTTTCAATATAACTTCCCTAATCTTTCCTTCTGTACTTTCTATATCTAGATTTGAATTGACTTCATCCATATATTTCTCACATATATATTTACATATATTCCATTTTGCCTTACCAAATATCCATCTTTTCTGCCTTTCTACCATCCCTTTCTCTTTAGAAATAAGGATTTTACAAAAAATTGGAAAATGATCACTACCTATTGTTGTTTCTTGCTCTATCTCCCACTCACATAATCCAGCTAAATCTCTGGACACCAGAGTTAAATCTATAGCTGAGCAATTTCCTGTATGCACATCTATTCTTGTTCCCCTCCCATCATTCATACACACTAATTGATTATCTTCCAACAGCTGTTCTATTATATCTCCATTTGTATCAGTTCCCTGCCCTCCCCATAAATTGCTATGGGCATTAAAATCTGCACACCAAATAACTTTATTTCTATTTTGTCCCTGAATTTCTTTTAATTTATCCAACTCTAATCTTCCACATGGATTGTAATAATTTATTATAATAAATGGATTTGCATTTATCCAAATTTCCACAATTACTAACTCATCTTCTTTTCCTCTCTTAACCACTCTAAACGGCAACCCTTCCCTAATAAATATGGCACATCCCCCACCATTACCTTCAATCCGATCAAATCTAATAGCAGAATAATTTAAGATTTTGAATTCTAACTGGGGTTTTAACCAAGTTTTTTGTATACAAATAACCTCTGGAGCTTCTTCTAATTTACCAATAAAATGCTTTAATTCCTGTCCATTTGATATTAAACTTCTTGCATTCCATTGAAGAAGCAAGACCATATTGTTATTGTCCTATCCAGGCTGTCTCCTGATTAGCCTGAGCACTGAGGTCATCCCTCACTTCCTCCCATGTTAATTCATTAATGTTAAGATGATTTGCTGCTGCTTTCACAATTACTTGAATTCTTTCTGTTTTTGACTTAATTTCCATTGTTGCATTTATAACCCCTGCAATGAATGTCACTAGCTTTTTTAAATCCACATACACTTTATTCTCTTTTGTTTGGTTTAACCCTGTATTCATCCTGTTTTCCACCCCAACATCTGTTCTTTGCTTTACCATTTTAACAGCTTCTGCATAGGATAATTTGTTTCTTACTCTGACTTGTTGGACCTGGACCTCCCTCTTCATTACTTCACAGCCCCCATATGCCACACTGTGGCTGCCACCACAATTACAACATTTTGGTTGCTTGCTCTTATTGCATTGTTCATATTCATGATCCTCTCCACATCTTGCACATCTTCTCTTCCCTTTACATGTCTGCGCTGTATGTCAAATCTTTGACATTTAAAGCATCTAATTGGTCGTGGGATATACTCTCTTACATTGTAGGTCAAATATCCTAAATAGACTCTCTCTGGGAGTCTTTCTTTATCAAACTCTATCAAAACACTTTCACTGTTTATTTTCTCTCCATTTTTAAAGGTCTGAAGCCTTCTTACATCTTTAACTCTTTCTCCTCTGAGATTTGATTTTATTTCCTCATTTGAAACCTCAATCGGGATCCCCCAAATCACTCCCTTCCTCCATTTATTTCCTTCTTGTACCAGACTCACGCTTGTCACTTTATACTTTCCTATTTCTTTCATTCTGCATGCTCTGTCTTTTTGTTCTTCTGTATTACAACTTATCAGTAAGTGTCCACCTCTTAGAACTTTTGCATTAGTAATGTCCCCCACTTGATTCTTCAGAATCGTGGATAGTTTAACTGGACTGATCGTTTGCAATGCTTTCTCCTCGTCAACTCTAACAATTACTTTGAACTCCCTTATTTCCCTCTCCATTTCTTCTTCAGACTCATCCCAGCTTTTCACCACTCTTCCCTTCTTTCCTACACCTGCCGTCGCTGAAGAATTTCCTCTTTTTGGACTCATCCTGTCACTACTCAATGTTTCACAACTCCCGTCACTTTCATTATCTATACTATTTCCCCACTCTGGTCCATTCACAGCACAGCTGTGTCTACCCGCCGTAGTCTTTGTCCAAAGTTCTTTCACCAGTCCACGGGATTTCCTGATAGTACCTTGAGCATTTCCTCGACGCCGACTTCCAGAAATCCGAGGTATTCTTATTTCTTTATCTTCATCTCCCTCTTTTTCAGTTCTTAATTTCAACTTTTTAATCATCAATATCCAGGCCTCGTTGTCAAACCTCGTAGGTTAGCTTTTCGAAAGACGTGTTCCCAGCTGTCCAGAGATCTCCGTAAGTCCAGGACCACTACTCTCATCACCGAAGACCTGGTCTCTCTAGTCCAGACATTCTTCTTCTACCTAAATAAAACTCATTTACAGTGGCAAATGACTCCATTTTATTTACTTTTAAGTTTTTTTAAATAAAAAACACACTTTTGCAAAAAGTGGACAAATATATTTTTCTTCTGTTGAAATTTGTGGAAAATTATGTTAAGAAATATAGTTCTCAACCTAAGACAAACAGGTCTAAAATATATATTTGTGGCACTTTTGGTATTGTTTGAAATTCATGCAATTACTTAATTAAAATACATTTGTTTTCTATGTTTAATTTTTTTTTCTTTATCATTTTTAACCCAAGTCATTAAGAGAAGGTCAAAAGATTCCTGCAGGTTCCGTTGCGGACCAGTGGTCTCGCTAAGCCAGGGGTCTCAAACCAAACCGCAGTCCTCAAGGGCCAAATGTCGCCCTGCTCAATATTAGCTCACTAGAGGAGTTCTGCATGCTACTGAGACAGTTTCGCCTTTTAACCCTCGAGCGATCCTATCATTCTGTTTATCATTCTGTCCTATGGGTCAAAAATGACCCATCCTAACAAAAGCCCCAAAATAAAGCAAATTAATTGAATTTTAAATCCAAAATCTATTTTGCATGATGAAACAATCCGTTATTTATCAATTCAACTCAATTTAATTCATTTTTTATCATGTATTTTTGTTATACAATACAAAAAGATGATCAACAGGATTACGCTTTTTTTCTTTTTACCACAAACCATGTGTTGTAGCAGTTTTCTTTTACACAGTAAAGGTTTGCTATTGTAATTGTATAAAAGTGAGGTTATTACTTCTGAATTAATTATACTGAAAGGGAACAAAAAATCAAAAATGTGGAACTTTTTAGTCAACGGTTCATTCCTTAATATTTTTTTAGGAAGTGAATTATAAAAATACCTCTCGCAGCACAACAAAACAAAATGTAGTTTGATTTTGTGAACAATTTAACATCAGCTCTTATGTTGTGTCTCATGATTATGTGAGATGTTCAACACAAGATGATGTTCATCTCGTGAAGATGTCCTACTGAGCATCCTCAACACAAGATGAAGAACATCTTCTGTTCAACATAAGGTGTTGAACTTATAAGATGTTGAACTTATAAGATGTTCTTATGTTGAATATCTTCAACATAAGACAAGAATGTCCTGTCCTTCCCACCCCACGTTGAACTTAAGATGAAGAATATCCCCATAAGATGGAGATGTTCTTCATTTTATAAAGATGCTTTCATGATGAACATCTTCAACATAAGACGAAGATAATTCTCTCCTTCCCACCACATGTTCATCCCACATTCATCAATGTGGGATGAAGAACATCCCACACTGAACACAAGATGTTCAATAAAATCTTCATAACATGAAGATGTTCTTCACCATATGAAGACGCTCCTACGTTGAACATCTTCAGCACAAGAATTTGTTCAACATCTTATGCTGAAGATCCCATGTAGGACAGTATGTGCAAGCGTTGGTCCTATTGAACAGTGAAACGTCGACTCATGGCGTCACCAAGGAACCATCTAGGGGTACTCAGATGGTACAGAGGATACCTTCATATCCTCGTACCTCATTTGTTTTTATTAAGTCTGAGATTGTTTTATGTTGTGTTTGGGAACTTGTGTGATATGAGGGATTAGCTGCAGATAGAGAGTGAAGGTGCAGGTCAAATGCAAGTTCAATTTGTGCATCAATCCAGTTTCTTTGATATATGTGTGTGGGGTGGTGTGTGTGTGTATGTATTACAGAAACATTTGTGGGTGGCCTTTGAACTTTTTTTTCTGGTGCTTAAATGCTTTTATAATGCACGGGTCAAAAATGACCCATAAGACAATCCTTGTACCCTAGTGGTGTACAGCCCTCATGGAAATATAAACAAAAACAAAGCATCACTTTTTCTAATGAAAGGGTCAATTTAGGAAAAGTCATAAAATTTCAAGCCAGAAAACGATCGTTTAGGGTATTTTTTTCTACAGGTAAAAATGGCAATGGGTCATTCTTGGCCCGCAAAACACAAGGGTTAATACAGGCGTGACAAAAGATACATCTATCATTAAGGAAAACGAAACAGCAGCTATGGAAGCAAAGAAGACAACAGGGCAAGTCAATTTTACAGTAAATATAAGCAAAAATTATAAGTAAGCCAAAATTGTGGCAGAAAGAATGGAATGAAGACAACAAAGGTGGGATTCAAAAGAGTAGGAAAGATAAACAGAAAAGAGGGGAAACTTTTAGTTAGATTAAGATTTGGATACACTGCACTCTAAAGCTCACTATTTAGAATACAGCAACATAATACAGGAAATTGTCAATACTGTGGAGAAAATGAAACAATAGAACGTTATTTTAATTTGTACAAAATATGAGATAGAAAGGAGATTAATGTTGGAGGAATTTCATGGAAGTAAAGAAAAATATACACATTTTAATTAGTTTTATTTGTAAACAAAGTTAATTAATATAACATGATAATGTAGTATAAAATACATTTTGAGCCATACACAATATCAGCAGGTGGCGGTAATGCAACCATAAAGTTTATTGCCAACCAGCTAACTAAAATAAGCTTTTTCGGCTTCTCATTTTTCCAATAGGTTCCAGTTGGTATGCGTAGTACTGAATTATTTTATGTATATTACTGTATGCGTTATGATCCTGGTTTTGTTATTGCATCAAAAAGGGTATGCAACAACATCACACGTAACTTCCAATCAAAATGCATAAGAAGCTTGTAAAATGATGATAAACTAAACAAACCAGATGAAGTCATACTACATTTTAATTGTTTAATTTGATCTTTAAATCAGTGTATTCACATGTGTAGTATCATACAAATAAGAACAGACTTTTAACCAAAGAGGGGAAGTACATTTCTGTTAGCACAAAATATCAGCTAAATAAACACATTACCTAAATTACAAAAATATATATATGTAGATTAACACCATACACAAAGATAATATTTATCTTTTACTCACAGTCTGTTTCATACATTTAATATATTTTACATTTAGATGTAAAAAACTCAGTCTTAAATAGTTTGAAATGTTAATTTGCATAGAAAAACATGGAAATACTCCCCTAAAGTAAGATGTTGTAGTTTCGACTCATGCAAAGACGAAGGGGAGTCGGGTGGATTATTCAGATGAACTTTAGTGAATAATAAAATGAACGAGTCATACAAAATGATTTACGATAGAGAGTCGGAACTAAACTAACATAGGTCTTTTCTGGGCAAAATCCCTCCAAAACTAATTTCTTCTTCGTCTACTTCAAATTCTTCTTCTACTAGTTCTAAAGCATCATGGGATATAGAGTCCATTCCATTAACGGTCCACAAATAGTCCATTTTGAGCCAGATGCTAACTAGATTTATGAAATAACAAACTCAAATAGTTACATATTAAATTATAATATCCCAAATAATAAGTCCTAAGCAAATCCTGGTTAAACCCAAAACAAATTCTCAACATAAGATGCTTATAAAGAATGGAGGTTGTACATGTCACTAAATTTGTAGTTAATTTCATTGACTTGGCTGTGGGGCAAGGTTTTGCTGGCAGTCAGAGGTTGACGTGAATCCAATTCTCCGGGACTGTCACTCTCTTCTGGTAGGTTGGCACCCCTGGAAAAAGTCAGAGAGTCAGATAGAGAAACTGCACTGCCAGTGTCTCCATAGTGTGGCCATGTGTTTGAGGGAGAATCGATGGAGGCAAAGGAGGAGCTGAAGGAGTCGAGGCCGGGGTCCAGGATGGCAGAGCAGCTGCTAGACGTTCGAGATTCGTGGAGATTCAGTTTGGAGACCAAAGGTTTGCCCACAGTGACTGGCAGCCGCTCCACTACCTCTTCATCCATGTTGGAATACGTGTAGTGAAGGCAGACGGTGAAGGTGAGGTCCGTCTGTGAGTTCAATGAAAAAGCAAAATGTCTTTTTTAGGTAAGAGGCAAAAATAAATGGAATAACTTTGTGAAATTACTCAAACAGAAATCTTTAACGGTTTGTCTGTCTTTCTGAAAAGAATCATTCTGGAAAAGGCACTTCTAATTTTGCATCAACATTACATCATTTATGTATTTATTGTATGTCTATATTAAATTATTGATTTTTCACTTTACACAATGAATGTAAATTTTAAAATGTCACACTGTTGTGCAAAAGTCTTGAGTCATCCAATATTTAATAAATTTATTATGTATTAAAAAATCTCAAGAATATTGCGATTTTTTTAGCACAATACATTTTTAAAGTATTTTATTTAACAGAGACAATACAAATAAACTTAAAGGACATAATGTTCTGCACAAGGAGTATACAATACTTTGCTAATTTGCAACTCCAGTCGCTGGCTGGGTTTTTAACAAATAATTTAGCAAAGATTCAAAGTTAGATTAGATCTTAAGGCCCTTTACCACAACGTGTATGCTAAAAAGATCAGGCTTTTCTTTATTCAAATGAATAAAACATAGCCATTGTCCAAGGAAAGCCTGGATAACAAATTGATTAAGTCAACATTTAAAGATTACGAGAACATCCGGGTCCTTGAAAGTAATGTGTAACTAAATTGAAGGCTGAAACAAAGCTGCTGCAAATAACTTTTCAAAGTAGACATTTTAATGTTTTCATCAAGATATATAAACACAAACAGGTGTCTGACCTTGAGTCTCTGCAGACTGCGGATGCGTGTGTAAAGACTGTGCTCCTCCAGTGAGGGGAGTTCCTCCTTAATCAGCAGCAAACAGCCGGCTTCAAACAGAGTCTCCTGGTTACTCTTCTTCAGGTCAATGTCCACGTCCTGTGAAAGGAAAATTAAAAACATTGTGAAACTCATAATCCAGTTTTACCGCATCTTAAAGATGTACAACAAGTCTTTAAAGATCTAAGAGTAACCAAATAATTTTTGTTTTGGTTTTACTGATTTTAAAAAGAATAATGTTACAAAACTATGTCTATACACATTCTTCACAGTCATTCTTCTGTCACATAAAAATAGTTTAATGTTGTTTTTCTGAGATGCTTAATATATTAGTATCAAATATTAAATAAAATCAAACCATAAATGATCAGAACCAATGTGTATAATTTTAAGTTTGTGGCAGTGTGGCGGTTCTATCAAAATTCCTATCTTGGTTGTAAAAACCAACAGCAGAAATAAAATTGTGTTTCTTTAATTCAACTATAAAAACTTTATGATTATTTATTTACCATGATAAGCTAATTCCTTTAAAAAGGTCATTTGGGGGTTTGTGGCCCAAGATAAAAGTTTATTTGGTAGAAGCAACACCAAAATGGCTTTGGACTGAAAAGAGTACTAACATCTGCTTTACTATAAATGACTTTAAGTGGTCAGTATGTCTAGAGGATGGATGTTTAGTAACAGTATATTAAGGTAATTTATTATTACTAAGATAAAAATTGAGGTTTATAAAAGATAAGGAAAAATTTCCAACACAAGGTAACAAGAACTGCTGTTAAAGGGCAACAAGGAAGTTCATAAAATGATTCACTTTACGGTCAGTACCGTACTTGAGAGAGAAAAAAGATGCTTGTAAAAATAACCTGATGAATGTAATGTGTAATTAGGGGGCATTCTGGACAGGTCAGCAGGTCTCTGTCAGAATAAGAAAAACATCCGGAGGAAAATCGAAACTGTAAAACTTCTTTCAAGTTACCCTGCATCTGTCTCCCTGAAGTTTTATTCATTAACCTCTTTTTGACATTAATTCATTAATATTAAGAGGCTCTATCAGCAACGCAGGATCCTTTTACTGGTTAAAAAGAAGTGCAAACATTTATAAAGATACCTTTAAAGTAGGATTTAAGCATCAAATTGGAAAAAAACAGCAATTAGTATTTTATAAACTTCCATGAAAATAGAAATGGAGGACATTACATTACTAAAGGCGACATCTTCCTAATACACACTGGTTTTGATGCTTTTTATCATATCACTGAAACTTGATGCAAATAAGATTTAGTTTGGTGTTAATTTAGCTTCATTTTAAAGTGCATAAAAAATCCTGGATCAAAATAAGTCGAATACCTGTGGAAAGTCTGTGAGCTGAGCGCTGCAGGAATCTATTTCTGCAGGTTTCTCAAGTATCCGAGTGTAGATGACCATGATGTTGGAGAATTCTGCCGCAAACCCAAGCTGGACCTTCACACCGCAGTCAAAACTGAGGGCGCGACTCTCAGGCAGAACTGGTAAAACAAAAACATCCTTAAATTAGGTGATCTAAAAGTATAATGAGTAACTTTAGTAGCATTCAATCAGATGAGTTTTTCACCATGAGCGATGGCCCACTGCAGGTTCCGAGCCGAATCGGAGGCAGAACTGTCCAATGGCTGTATGCGGTCTGTGAGGGAACGCCGCTCAGACAGGTTGCTGCGCAGCTCCAGAGCCTGCCTTCCTCTTGTAATCGCACAGCGACCCATGTCTGGAAAGAATCAGCAACTCTGAATAAAATGAAAATCTAAATCTCACCACCAACAGCAGGACACAGGTAGATTAGAATTTATATCCAGATTAACGTGAGTGAGACAAAGATCTACAAGCCTTGATGAAAGTTTTTAATTCACAATATATGATTAACGTATTGAATATATCATCATTATTAGTATTATTATTACAAACTGGAAAGAGCCTCACAAAAACAGTGTATTTATAATTGATAAGAATCTTAACTAAGTATGTGCATGTTAGTCTAAATCATAAAATATACTATTAGATGAGAATTATTAATTATTCAATAAATCCTAATTGCCCACTTTATTGAAAGGAACAAGAGAATAATATATTTTATAATATTTTTTTCTCAGAATGATAACACGGATACTTCAATTTAAAATTCTTAATGCTTAATAGAGTAAACAACCAAGAACAAACTACCATTAACTGATTAAAGGTCTCGCTTTAATATACTCTGTTTTTGAATGTTTAACACAAAACTTTTGCACAAGTTTTTAAATACTTGTCTTAACTCAAAGGAGTGTGAACATGTATTTAGATCAATACCTGCAGGATACAAATCCACATCAGATCAATGTAATGTCATGAGGAACAGTCTTGGTCTAAGTGTGTTGTGTTTGCAAAAACGTCAGATATCAGATAACACTACATATTACACTATTATTACTATTTTTAGCACAAGATGTCCAATGTGCAAGCAGTGCTGACTGAGAGAGCTCTACCTTCAGCAACTCTGTCCAGCATCACGGTGACCTTCTCATCCTCACACACGTGCCGTTTGAGAAAGCTGATAAAGATGCCATTTGACACATCTTCTCTCTTTACCTCATACGCTTCAGCATCAACACATCTACACATGGTAAATTACACACAAGTGATAAGAAAAACACGCTAAAAAACAGACAACAATTTTGGATCAGAACAAGAGATCAAAACCAGCAACTTACGTGGCATAACCAAACACTATGTTGGCTGTGACTTTTAGTATTCCTGGTTGTACGATCAACCCATCGTTTGGGTTTCTAGGAAAAGATGGGATTTCAAAAGAAGCTAAATGGCATGCACACATACTTTAATGACTAACCTAAGGCATACCTTTTGCGACACATGTCCAACAGGAAGACATTGAGTCCAGTCTTTTTCTCTTGCATCCTGGTCAGTATGTTCTGCACACACAAGCAGTGTTTTGATGTGTAGGAAGCCGGAGCATCAATAGGAACCATGAAACTGTTGCCATAGTTCTCATAGCCATGACCGGCAAAATACAGCAGCCCTGCAGAAGTAAAGAACAATATCAAAAACATGGAGCTTAGTTAAAAAGTTTACATACAATTATCGTAGATATGGATGTCACAGTAATTTTAGCCTTTAGCTTATTTATGGGTTAGGGTAGGGTTGAGTAGTTATTTTTGATGGGGAATGGTGGTGCTGAACTTTTGTCGTGATTCTGGGGTGCTTTGAATGATTTGGGTTTCTGCTTTGAAAGAATTACTTGAAGAAAAAAAGTGATTGGAGGACTGAAGGCGAGGCTTTGGAACCGAAGGACTTTGTACGACCTGTCGAGCACAGTGGTGGTAGTATGATGCTGTGGGACAGTTTCACTGCTGGTGCTAATGGTGCATGGCATAGAGCTGGTGGGATAGTGAATGAGGACATTGGCCAGTATTTTCAAGAATTTTTTAATTTGACCATAATAACAAAAATGATCTAAAAGATCCATAAAAACAAATGACATTCTGGGACCAACCTTAACGCAGTAAAAAATTTGGGGTCTACGTTCAAATTTCTACCAAACATTTTAAATAAACTAGCGGTTTTACCAAGAACTGGTAGAGTTTCCACTCAGCCAGATGTTTGCTGATGCCTACAAAAATACAATGGTTGAGGTGCAACTTGCTTATGAATATTTAATTAAATACAGGTAGAGATGTATTTGTATTTTTGAGCTCGTATTTACAATTTTCACCAGGTGTTAAATAGAGAAAATCCATATTAAATTCCAATTAACTCTTTTTTTGGTAGATCATTGCAGTTGTCTGTTTTATTATCAATCCACGTAAAAAAACAACAACCCAAAACACAGTTCAAATAAACAGTGAGTTTTACTTTTAAATGAATCCTGTTTGGAAAAAAAAAACAAAAAAAAACAAATTCCACATTTTATTTAGCTGGACACAGACTTTCGAAGCATGAAGAGAAATAAGTGGACTGACCGTAAACGCCCTTGTCGAGCAGCAGCAGGAACTCACTAACAGCGCTTTTCATCTCCTGGCAGTTGAGGTCCAGCAGGGAGACCACTTTAAAGTCCATCTGCCTGAGCAGGTTGGTCAGCTCATGGACGTCAGAAATGGGAGCACTCAGCTGCTGGTGGTAGTGGTAGTGCATGTTGCCAATCAGGAGAGCAACTTTGTCTGTAGCTGAGTAGAATATGATTGTGGAACCATGAAACCCACGACTTTTAATGTGGAGACACTCTGTGTAGTTTGCGTAAAACTAACCATAGAAATTCTTGGCTGCTGGGGGAGGACAGGCCATCTGCTGCACTGGATTTACTCCTGATCTGGTCGTCGACCTCTGGACTTCCTGAGACTCTGGCGACATAAAGAAAGGAAAGATGCATACCAATGTCTGTGCTACAGTTTTGACAAACACAACATGAGAAACAGGAATAACGGTATAATGAGGGCAGAGGAAGTATATTACTGATGTAGTTCCTATATTTCCCCCTGAATATTCTAGCAGAAAGTACGACATACCTAACCCCCGATCAACTTCTACCCAGGAGGCGTCTGTGACTGAACTCGGGCCTGTGTGACAAAACAGGAAGAGTTAGCTATTACAAAATGGTTGAAATTCAGTGGGAAGCTGAACATGTATAGTGTCAGATATTCATTGCACTACTTGACAACAACAGTGTGTTGTTGAAATCACTCAATCATAATAATCATTGGAGGGTTTTTTTTAATATAAGTGATAGATGAGAGGAAAGAGTATCTATGCCTCACCAATTGTCACTGTTGCAGTGTCGCTCCAGGCCTCATGATACAAATTGAACACCTTGCATCTGTACTCCCCTCTGTGCTCTGTGGTCACACCTGGGATCTAGGAAACAGTAACAACTTACAAAAACAAGCTCATATAGAAACAAACCATTGCGTGACTTTAGTCTGGAAAGTTTCTGCTATTGCCCCAGACAATCAGTCCAAAACCAAAACCACCTCGGACAAATAACATAACTAAACAGGTAAAAAGAAACTATTTGAAAGCCTCAAGAAAATGGAGAAAAATCCATTACCACAGATCAAATCTTTCACAAAAGTTAGTACTAGAGCTCCAAAACTTGGAAAATATTTAGTTTTTTCCAAACTAATTTCAAGTAACAGAAACAAAGTTTCTGACAACTAAGCTAAACTTTTTCAGGATTGTTAATTATTACGAAAAGGTTAACCTGGGTTTGTATTGGTATTATTGATCTTAATGCAGCAATTGATTCAGTCAATAAAAACATTTTACTTCATAGACTGAAATTAACTGTTCTTCAGTCATTTAAATCATATCTCACAAAGAAATTGTGTCATAAGCATGGAAAACTCAGCCTCTGTAAGTAAAAATTCCAATAATTAAGTGTCCCAACTTTCAACATTCATTTGTAACATAACAGCTCAACGAGTATTAATACTTTTGGAAGGCATTGTAGTTATAAAAACCTGCTCTTTGTTGTCCAGCTGAGAATATTTGACTAGCAATAAAAGGCATTCATGCACAATAATTAAACTTTATCTCATTGTAGGTTTTCTAAATGAACTTACCCTGAGGGAGCATGCTTTTTGTTGAGGCATGGGCATTTTGTTGTGATACCACTCATACTGGGGAGGGGGGTTAGCCTCTGCTCTGCACTTCAGGACCAAAACATCCCCTTCAGATGCTGCTTGAGAGCTGGGCTGCTGACTGATTCGCAGTCCACTTACTGGAAACATACTGCTGCAGCCTGCCATGACAGTCGGTTTCCATCACACTGCACCACATGCTGTGAGATGGGGTAAAGGCGGGAAAAGCAGGAAGTAAAAGAAAGACACACCTGGGTTGGAACCTGCAGAGTGAAGCAGTCGAATATGAGCCCACGTGGAGAAGATGAATTTTTCTCCATGGTTGATCCTGCAGATGTAGTGACCCTGGTGGGCTGGACCCAAAGGGCAAAGGACCAACTCTGGCAAACTCCCTGCCTCATGTAAAATCTAAAGCAAGAAAATAATCCGCATAGACTTAGATGAAAACAAGAAACAAAGGAGTTTTAAAGAGGATTTATAAGCCATTGCTCTGACCTCCTCTTTGCCTTTGAACCACTGGTAGCTGAGTCCAGAAGGTCCAGAGGCCCTGCATGTCAGAACCACCCTGCTCCCCAGAGGAGCCTGTTGAGACTGTGGCTGGACTGTGATCTTAATCTGCTCCGACACTAAACAGAAGCACACATCATGAACAGCGAGGATTACAAGAAGGAACACACTATTTCTATTAAGACATGTTCCAGCATAAGATAGTTAAACACAGCATTACGCATAGCATGTAGTAACTTGTAAGTGGTATGATGAAGCATCTCTAAAAGTCAAATTTCACAAACTGTAAAGGAGCACAGGATCTAAAACATTTTCTCTTTATGTTGCTTCACTCTGGAAGTCAATTATAACTCAGTAAGATTAGTTTGTATATTTAAGAATGTTACTCTAAAAAAAGGAAGGCAAAAGACATTGGGCTTGAAACTGAAAGTATTTTTTCACAAATACTTAAAGGAGAAATGTTGATCCTCTGGCTTTAAAAAAGCTTCGGTGCAGAAAGGTTTTTCATCTACTTTCTTGGAGATGTCTAAAAAAAAACTTTAGTCACTGGTGCAGCATTTACAGGCACGTCTATAAATTACTATTAAAGCACATTTAGCAGGAGCCTTTTAATCCTATTCTTTTAGACAATGAATCAATGTGTTGGGATTTTTCATAAGTAGTTATTAAAAACTACTTATTTAGCAACATGTGGTGACATTAAACAGAGATGCATTTGGCTATTAGTTATCTTGCCACAACACACATTGAGCAGGATGGCAAGGAAGGAAAATATTAGGAGCATTAACCAGCAGTAGATCTTATCCACTTTTGTGATAGTATGACTTTTTTTTGCACTAGTACCACAAACGCAATGCTACATTTCTTCCACAAATA
The DNA here is from genome assembly GCA_903066825.1 of Alfaro cultratus. Classification (NCBI taxonomy): domain Eukaryota; kingdom Metazoa; phylum Chordata; class Actinopteri; order Cyprinodontiformes; family Poeciliidae; genus Alfaro; species Alfaro cultratus. Next base: position 4,881 of record CAEFZX010005178.1, on the reverse strand, counting down.
AGAACCTGAACAGCTCCTTGGAGACAGTTCTTTGTACAACTGTCTCTTTCTACAGTTGCAGCAACAGAGCAAAAACGCTTGCACAATTTTGGTTTCAAAAAAGCTCAAACTCAGAAAAAACGTAAGCGTCCGCAGAGGGGAATTCTTTTGGCTTTCTTTCACTTTTCAGATCAAGGTCATTGTGCCAACAAATTCCCACACCTGAATTCCCCAGGACGCAATATTTCTCCCCAATCTATTAGTTTAGGTCACAGGTTTACAATTGTACCATCCTCTCTACTTTTTCAGATGATCAATTCATGGGTGAGATGTTTTATAACATAACCCTGCTCGACCTGGCTGAGTACAAATGGATGTCGAACATTTTTGGATTTTTATCTGTGCAAAAATAATTCTCTGTTCTACTTCTACCTTTGACTTCTTCTTTCTACTTCTATTTACACTACCTTTAGTGTAAATGTCTCTCTCTCACACACACACACACACACACACACACACACACACACACACACACACACACACAAATCTCTAAATATTACAATGGAACGTGTTAAATTTGTGGTTGTTAAAATAAAACGTCAAAAAGATCTTGAATGAATCGCCTGCAGACTCCGTTTTACCTGCGGTGGTGAGGAACCGCAGAGCTTCCTGGTGGTCCATCTTCCTCAGGTAGTGCTGGAGGAAGTCAGTGGAGCAGCCACGGTCCGCTAACCACGCCAGGAGTGTGCGGGCAGGGCTGCCTGCAGCGTCCAGCACCTGAACGGAGAAGTTGGTCAGCTCCTTTTCACTGCGAAGACAGAATTTGGTAGAAACGATGATCTGGGTCAGCAGACCTGGAGCTGCAACGCCCTCGAAAGTTAAGGAACGGATATTATGTTTGGAAGAAGTTGAAAGAAAGACGGGTTTTTGGTGAAATGTTTCACGATGCCTTCAGGGTCTCTCACCTGCAGCGGAATTGCGGGTGCTCAGTCGCCGCGTTGGCCAGCTGCCTCCATCCACAGCTGGAGTTGTCCAGCATCTTTGACAGCTTGTTCAACCCTTCTTCACCGAGACTGCTGATGTTCATTTTTTCCAATCTTCTAATCCCGTTTTTTTTTTTTTTTTTTTTTACCCTTCGCAACAAAAATCCAGACACGGGCACAAATTAGATTGCACGCATTGAGTTCACAGGAGACGCTGTACCTGGCAGCGCGTAAAGAACCGTAAATATACGGAGCCAGAAGAGTTTATGAAAAGCCGCCTGCAAAACACCGACGAGCAAGAACTGAGGGGAAATAAACACATGTTAACGCAACAAGACAAAGGTGTTAACTTAAAACAAGAGCGAACAAAAGAAGCTGCGGTCCGGATTCACAGCTGAGCCGCCGCTTCCGCCATGAGCTGCGCAGAAAGCAACGAGCACTGAGGGAAATAAGTTTGACTTTACCAGAAAAGTCCGAGCTGGAGGTAAATCTCGGAGCGAGTGACTGAGGAGCAGGTGGCCTTTGAGTCACACAGATATCCGCCGCATTTTTTTTTTTTTACACCCTGCCGTTCTCCTAATCTAACCCGATTTGGTTCCCCAGATAGTTTGCTTCTCATTTCGGTTCCTCTTTTTTTTTTCTTGCCATCCCTGGCACGTATTACGGTCATTTGCATGAGGTGTTTCCATGGTTACGCCATTCAGACTGTTCAACTTTTTTTTTTTTTTTAAACTGTCCTGTTTAATTAAAGCATTTTTGTGGTGTATATTTTAGGACATCCTCAGGTCTTACGAAAACATTCTCACACATTTAGAACAAATGATCAGATCACAGACACAAAGCCAACAGGCCTCCTAGTGAACGGCGTCAGAACAGGATTTGTAATAGCTATCCATATTTATATTTGTGCAATTATGCACACCCTCTTTACGTATTGCCACGCTTTTTATAAACGGTATGAAAAGTGCGGCGTGCATTTAATTCTTTCAACGCTGTTGAGCTATCTGCGGTTACAATTGCTCACTAGTTTTCCACATGAAGAGACTGCATTTTTGCCACGTTTTTCTTTTATCGAGTAATTCTAACACACTGAACTGCTTTTTATCGACACCATTCCTGTGGCTGTGGCTGAATGCATAGTTAGTTCCATATTGGAAGATGAACAACTCTTTTGCGACCTTAAAAGGAAGTTTTTCTTCCAGGATGGACTCGTATTCAGCTGTGACCAGTTTCACTGCCCCTGCTGAGTAAAAAAAAAACAACTCCCACAGCATGATGCTGCCACCATCATGTTTCATCTGAACGATGCTCAGTGTTGCTCTACAGCATTTTTAACAAAGCGCAGAAAGTTTAACCACATCCTTCTTTCACGCTTGCCACATTCCCTACATGAAACATTGGTAAAACACAAACAGGACAGAGGTTTTTCCACGATGATGGGTTTCTCTTGCCACTTTTTAAAAATGTATTTATTTTATTAGGTTTTAACATCAAAATACAAAATGTGCACAAATATATGAAGATATGTAGACTTTTTTTCTTGCCACCTTTTTTATGAAGCCAGATTTGTGGAGTGCATCTCTGCAGCTCCTCCAGAGTTGCCAAACTTCTTGACGGCTTCTCTAATTAATGCTTATCAAGCCATTGTCATTGAAGAGGGACGGTCAGGTCTTACTGGGTTTACAGTTGTTCCACTGTTTCTTTTCTAAATGATGGACTGAACAGTGCTGGGAATTTTGTTTTACAATTTAACTCCGCAAGTTTATCCTTGACCCATCTGCAGTGTTACACACTGTTCCTTATGTTTGTACAACAATGTTCTCCAACCAGCCTTTTTCAGGCCTTGACAAGCAGATGCATGTATAAAGTACTACACAGGTAGTTTCTATTTACTAAAAAAAAAAAAATCTCTTAAGTTAAATGGTTGCACTTGATTTAGAGGCAATAGAGTAAAGGTGGTGGCAGAGAGCAGGAGTGTGTCAAAGATACAGCAGACATTTTAGATTTTGTAGAAAAGTTAGACATGTTTGTTCTTTTTCTTTACAGACATGCACCACATTGTGTTGACCGATTAGTCCCCAAAATGCACTGATGTTTCTAAGTCAACAAGCAAAACGGTAAATAAATCCAGAGGTGTGAATGTATTTGAATTGGAATTTATTTTCGTATTGCTACGAGGACTAACATACCACACACCAACATTTACCTAATTTACCACTATCTGGGATATTTGCAAAGTTCTGTGCCAAATTAGTGAAACACAGGCAGAATGGTGCAGTCAATATGATTTATAAAAGAAAACCAAAACACAAGTACAGAAATGAAAACATACATTTTTATATCTCATATTTTGTTATAGCAGTAAATCTGAAGTTTGTTATCCAACAGAACCTTTCACTATTTTGTACTGAACATCTTTAATTGAACTGGACTCCATTGTCACTTTGGGTAGAGCCTCTCCTCAACAGCAGCAACCTGAAAAGAAATCCACCTATTTGTTCAGCTTTTCACTACAATTTCCATGTAGCATGATTTCAGGTAACCTGGTGAGTAAATGGCATGTGACAATTAGTCCTTATCATTACAGAGATGAGTTGTGAACACGAGTCATATCAATTTTATTCGCTCCTGTGAAGCAGGTCCCTGAAACACAGACAAGCTGCAGGTCAATAGAGTCCATGTTCTACAGCTTCTTCCCCTTGCACAGTTTGTTGTTGCGCCACATGTTCTCCTTCCTCAGACGCTTCCAGTACTGCCAGGTGTCAGGTTCCAACTCTTGCAGCTTTTTGGCTTTTCCCAAGTTCAACTGGAACAACCTGAACAAGTGAGAAGAGAAAGAGGAAGAAGTTAACACGTGACCAAACGATGTCCAGGAATGTCTATCTGCTGTAAACAATACAGGCTCAGACGGCACTGATTTTGACATGAGTTAGAATCAGAATCAGCTTTATTGATCGAGATTTGTGCAAGCATGATGAATTTGACTTCTGATTTACACACTCAGTGTACAGACGTTAGGCATTAATATATGAACTTCAGAGGAAATAAAAGGAGATTATGTGTGTGTATGTGTTTTCTATGAAGAAAAGCAGGTTGTGGTATTGCAAATAAGCATATTTTATGTACAGCAAAGCAGATGATTTCTCAGACTATAAGGCGACGACTATGTTCCTCAGAGGCAGCCTGGGGGAAGAAACTGTCTCATCGGTGGCTGATTTTTTTCACACAGCGGTTTGTAGCGCTGACTTGAAGGTGACAACACTTTGTGTTAAGGATGTGTGGGATCTGCGGAGATGTTAGCTTGAAAAGTTTTAAAAGATAGTAAAATGGCACAATATACTTTTCATGTGACTGAAAGGCTAAAAAACACCTCACATGCCATCTTACATTGTTTAACAATGCTTGTCAGTATTCTGTACAGCTCTCTCCGATAACAGGACACAGAAACAGATTGATTTACCGCCCTCAGAATAGCCACGATTCAGAGGTGGAGAGACATTGAGTGTAATTAAGAAATCCACCATTAAATTGGCCAGGAGTTTCTTCATCTTCTGTTTCTTTTTTTTTTTTTTAAATCCACCTTTATCAAACATCTTGTGACACGCTTTTAAAATGTGTTATGCGTGGTTCTTTTCACGAGGTTGAGCTTGATCAGACAAGTCATTGAGCAGACTCACAAAGGAATCACTAGAAAAATAAGACAAAGTCAAAACCTGACCACAAAAAAAAAAACTCCAAGGAAATTCTCAAATTTGAATTTAAAATCTTCTATGAGGATTTGAAACCAGAACACCACAAATATGTATATATATATATATATATATATATATATATATATATATATATATATATATATATATATATATTTTGTGTAGATAGAGTTTTGTGCTGAGACAGACCAAGTGTAGACTAAGCCGCA
>CAEFZX010005176.1:0-45266 GCA_903066825.1 Alfaro cultratus | reverse complement strand
AGGGTGATCTTCATCACTGCCTCTCTTGTATCCCATCTCTGCTCTTCATCTTCACCTTCCAACACCTGCTCATCATCTCTCTGACTCTCTAGGCATTCTGGATCATCTGGACTCAACATTTTCTGGATCTTCTTCAACTCGTTCTTCATAAAAGTGACAATATTGTCCTCCAGCAACTGGAACATAATAATAGATAGAATAATAGAACACATTGGACCTAAAATTATGAAGCCAAACATCAGATTCATATTGGACAGACTGGCAGTCTGTTCACATATTGCAGCATGGAGAAGAGCCTATGGAAAAGTAGTTGTTGAACACATACAGACCATAAATATGGAGTCCACTTGTGTTTGTTGGTGCTGGGCAGGTGGACCACTGGAACCCTCTGAGCTCTGCTGATCCACTCTGGGGAGCATTCATAAAAAATACGCTCAAAATGTTTCTGACCACACAGACAAACTCATTAGGTCCCACCAAATAAAGGCAAACAATTATTCAGTGTAATGTGGAATGGAAAATGGGTAACACTTTATTTGACGGGTTGTGAATAAACCCGTCAAATGGGTTCAGGTTCATGACTTTCTCATGAACATGAGAAGGTCTTCATGAATATTTATGACTGCTGTCATAAAGTTTCATTTGGTAAATCACGACACTTTTAATACAAAGTTGACATTATTCAAAATGTCTTCATTATGACAACTTGACATTAACCAAGACATCATGATCTGACATAAATTTGTTATAAAGTATTACTGATTAAACTTTAGCTGTAACAACATAAAGCTACATCATTTTTAAAGTTATGCTAAAAATGTGCAGATGTGTGAGAATACAGTAGACCATACAATAATGTGAAAAGAACAAAGTAAAAAATACTGAACAAATCTGAGAAAAGCAGATGCAGATTTCAAATCTTTCACCTGTCTGTTTCTGAAGGTTGGGCTGGTTTAAATTTAACAGGAAGATCCTTGGACCAGTCACTCTTAAAGGACACACAACTGGGTTCAGGTTCAGGTTCAAGTCTCTGATGGATCCTGACAGGAAAAAAAATCCTCGCATTTTAAACCTTTCAGTGAATTTCAATTTTAATACTCAAAGTAATTGTATGTTCAAACAATGTTTGTATATAAAGAAGCTGCTTCAAAAGAAGAATTTAAAAATATAAATTGTGAGGATTTGTTTTTAAAATAATTTCTGTTCATTTTGCTGACTACGATTTCCTTCATGTTTATTTACATCTTGACAGAGAACAATCTGCACTAAATGAAGAAGATCATAGATTTTCTTGAATGTGTCTGATGATAAAGATCACCAGTCCAAATTAGGATATCCATATTAAAACAGCTCTGAATTAGACCAGTTGAGAAAAACATCTGTAAGTCTACAGCATCCTAATAACACTAATGAAAACAAAAATGTTCTCATATTTTCAGGTTTTGAGATAATCAGGAAAAAGGGTCCAAAATCTCAACACAGTGAAAATAGTGTAATTGTGAAATATGAACTAAAAACAAACAGGATGTTGCATATCAGACTTGAGGTCCTTGTCAAAGCTTTTAGCAGCTAGTAAGAAATTAGCAGATGTGTGACTATAGAGCAGACCATCCCACAGATTTCATATATTTTGAGACACACAGCTCACCTGTCTGTTTCTGAAGGTTGGGCTGCTTTAAATTTAACAGGAAGATCTTTGGACCAGTCAGTCTTACATGATACACAACTGGGTTCAGGTTCAGGATTGAGTCTCTGATGATGCCTGAAAGAAACAAATATGATTGAAAACCCTTCAGTTACATTCAATTCAATATTCTGAACAATATATTGTTTCAACAATACTGGTAAAATAAGAGCTACCTCAAAAACCAACAACTAAAGTATATTTTTATTTGCCTGGGAAATAAATTCATATTTAATTTTACAGACAACATGCCCTTGTATTCAGGATTATTTGAAAACATATTTTTGTTGGCTGAACATCTTCCTTTAAAATCTTTAAAACTTTCCTCCATTATGTTGCTCTCATTGAAACACAGCTGGGTTCTGGTTTTGGTCCAATTTCAGGATTACAACTGTGAATAAAACAGTTTGTATTTCTGAAACCTTATCATTCAACGTTGGTTTGTTATTATGTTTAGTATTGTGTTTGTAACATACTGAGGTGAAATCAAATCTGATTTACCTCTAATTAGTAGAGGTTGTCATAAGTACCTGATCAATAATGGATCTAATTTAGATATTATCACTCTAGTAAATTTGTTTCATAACACATTTGTGTATAGTACAATTTATTGTAGTTTTTGTTATAACTGAGATAATACCATAAAAGTAAAATAAACTTTGACTTGATAAAAGTTATGTGAAAAGTATTAAGTTCAATAAAAACTACACAGTTGTGAAAAAAAGCAGATGCAGATTTCATATGTTGTGAGATTTAGATCACCTCTCAGTTGATGAAGGGAGGGATGGTTTCAATTTAACAGGGAGATCCTTGGACCAGTCACTTTGAGGTTCAGGTTCAGGATGGAGTCTCTGATGGATCCTGATCGAAAAATATTATTTACACCTTTCAATGAAAATCAATTTCAATTACATGCTCAAACAATTCCTGTGAAATAAGATTCTGCCTCAAAAATTGAATCTAAAATATGAGAAAAGGAGATTATCTGCTTCTGAAACATATATTTAGTGACATGCCTCTTCTATGTCATCCAGGTTTATATAAAAATATACATCTTGTTGTCTGAACATCTTTCTTTAAACTGGATGAATCTTCCTCCAATCTGGTACTCTGCATGGACAGATAGCTCAGCTCTGGTTCCGGTCCAGTTCCAGGTTCATAACCGTGACAATTTGATGATGTCCGTGTTGAGCTCTTTGATGGAGAATAATCATCCGACCTTTTCATTATCTCTGTTTAACGAGGAACAGCTGGAGCTTCATCTAGAGTCGGTGCTGTGTTTGTAACCTGCTGCGGTGGAATAAAAGATGATTCACTGATGAGCCCACAGATTGTTATTTCCACCTGGTCAGTGCCATTTTTTCAATTGTAACCATGATAACTTATTAAATTATATTATGATGAGTTTGATTTAATGACACAATGTGAACTAAAATTAAAGCTGCTCTGGTAGCAACAAACTACAGCTAAATAAGGCTCCTTAATGTCTGATCAAATATGATTTATAATAACAAACAGTCATTCACTAATCATCTCCTGATCTTCACATTTATTGTGTGAGCGCTGTGTGAAAAGAGCTGTGGACTCTTAGAGATGGTGACCTCACCTGTGACCTTTGCTCTGGCTCTCATCTTCCCCACACAGAGAGGTTTTAGAGGGAGGTTCTCCCTCCTCTCCATCCTCACACTGAACCATGCTGCTGATTTTACATCCACATCAGTTCACACACACTTTGTACCTTCACCTGAAGAGGAAACACAAATTATCTGCACATCACCTCTAATCATCCTTCACATATGTGTTCAAAATATCAGTTTCTCTTGACTTTCCATTTCCTGTCAATGACTGTAACCACCTTTCAAACTCAACCCTGCAGAAATGGGCGAACAGCCAGGTCAACAGTCTCATGTTAGGGCCTTTTTACGCAGCATTGCATTCTGGTCTTGGTTGTGTTTTCATTGAGCATGGTGGGCGAGAACCATCATATCGATCAGCCAGAGGAACTCAGTTTTTCACAGAATATCTTTCTCGTACTGTCATCCTAAACGTTATCACAATTGAGAAGCTGTTTTTACAGGCAGTGGTACAATAACAGTTTTCTTAGGTAATTCTCACGTTTAATATCTCCACCTGGCACAGTTTCATTAAAATGAAACAAAAACAAAAGTATCCCATGTCATGAACCAGGCAGTCACTCAGATGACCAGTCACAATCCCTTCAGTGATTTTTCCAGCTTCTTCTCTCTGGGAGGTGTAATAAAACTCCCCCAGCCAGGAAAATCATTACAAAATAATCCCTCATCCCCTCTGCAATAAACATATTAAACAAGGCAGCATAGTTGCATTATCTTAATGTTTTAATTTATTTGTTGTTTTGTATAGAAGTGGGTTATATTGTTACTTGTGGTTTTTTTTTTATCTTTAATGAGTGTTTTTAATGCTGATTGCTGGTATAAAAGAATTTCTGTCACCTTTGGGACAGACTAGAAAGTTTTTTATCCATCTTATCTAACAAAACAACTTTAGAAGGGTAATAAAAGATCAAAGTTCACGACATTCAGATTGGATCAGAAAGGAAGAGCAGTAAATGGTGGAATTTATTGAACTGGGTTCTGAGGCGACAGCAACTTTTAACTCCAAAGTCCAACAAAAATAAAGTGGTATCAGATGATAAGAGCAGGATGTGGATGAAAACATTGTACTGTAATGAACTAACTGACTGATGGTTCTGTTCACTATTTTTTACATTCAGTGGGTCCAGAGCATCAAGTTCCCTCAGCATCAATCCAAGTGAGCGGCTTCCTGTTGGCTGAAGGAAAACCTGAACATGTTGAAGTGGAGAGAAGATCTGAAAGCAAATCTCTGCATCTACTTCAAACAGATCTCACTAGATCTGATCGGATAGTTTAGTCTGAAGCAGGAGGCCCAAACACAGGGGGGCCCAAAGTCTATCCTCGCAGCCCGGCATCCTGCATGTTTTAGTTCTCTCCCTGGTTTAATGCACCTGGACCAAATGATGGCTCATTAGAAGGCCTGAGAAGAACATTGACATGTTGAAAAGGTTGTTGCTGCCACCAGGGAGAGAATAAAGCATGCAGGATGTCGGCCCTTGAGGGCCGACTTTGGGCGCCCCTGCCCTAACTGATCCATTTCTCCATGCCAATCCCTTCCTGGGTCACCTCCTCAAACTTCATTTAGAATAAAAATCCTAATTGAATATTCTCCCCTCATGGGTTGACAGTGGAACAACAAACTGATCACTTTCAGGAAGAAATCAATCTTTAGGTCTGACTGTTTAAAATGATAATGGTTTTACTGGCGGATGTATAAAACTCGATGTGACTGACATCACCTGCCTCAGCTGCATCTGTTCTTTGTTTTCCAATCTAAAGTGTTGAATCTGAAGAAGTTTAAAGCTTTGATATTTTCTAGCCTGATTCAACTGTTATTTAAATCTGCTCTCTGGACAGCAGCTGCCATAAACAACAGGGAGGAGAAATATCTGACAGAGAAACATCACAAGTTCTGCTTCAATCTCTCTCTACAGTTATCAACTGGACCTTCATTCTTAAAGGGACAGAAACACGTTAAGATGATCCACAACATTTCAATATCTGCAGAACGTCTTAAGATACGGTTCAGTTTTCAATTGGATCTTTGTACGTTTAATGCAACAGCAGAGCCTTTAAACTCTAACAGAGTCCAAGATTTTTGGTTGGAGGTTAAAATGGTTTTCAAACAATATCAAGGACATTCCTCTGTTTAAGAACCACATTTTAGATTTTGTACGAATCATCTAAAGCCATGAAACTTTATGTAAATTTCACAATCATCAGATGTTCATAGTGTTGCTTGATGTCATTTAATAATCTAACAATCCTTTAGATTATTATTCAAACTTCAGAGATGAAACAAACAGGAACATTTCTAAAGACAAAGTTCATGTAGGAAACAAAGCAAACTCACAGTTTGTTCAAACGCTCCTAAGAGTTGAAGACGGACGTCTGCACAACAGAGTGTGATACATTGGACCTGCGTCCTAAGAGGCGGAGCTTTACCTGTGATGGAGGCTGGACAGGTGGGAGGGTGGGGGAGCAAGAGGATTTTTTCCATTTAATATCTGGCTCTCTGTTCAGGACTTGAACAGAGAAAAAGTAAACAAAAATGGAAGTGAATCGTTAATATAGTGAACCATTAACTAAGATATTAACAAACGCTGTCTACCTCCTTATAGGGGATTCAGAAAGAACGTTCTGAGTGATCGCTTGTGCTTTCTTTAGCTGATCGAAGCCTGAATTTTAGCGAATCTAGAGCGAGGATATTCTTGGCAGGTGAAAGTAAAACTTTGAGGATTTAGTCAACCCAGTGCTACACAGGTTTCAACCCGGTCACCAGGTCCTCTGTGGAGGTGAAAGTGTCTCCAGACTTGGTGCAGATGAAGCCACTAAAACTATTCAGGTGACAAATCAAAACCAAAAACAGAATCTGCCTCTGTACTTTCAACTTCTCCTGCTTCATCCTCACTACTTCTTTGCTGCTCTTTTGTCAGATGTTTCCCACCTGAAATAACTCTTTTAGAAATAATAAAACATATTAATGAATTAAATAGATGTTATTATTATTTTATTTTATTTTGATGCAGATTTTCTAGACGTATTTGTAGATGTAAACACAAAAACTCCATGATTAAATTATGTCAGAAAAACTGAAAAGTGAATTTATTTTCTGATTTTGTTATTCTTTGTCTTTTTCTGGTTAAGAACAAATGACTTTGAAACTTTTGTGAAAAAAAGTCAAGCAATCTAACTTAGTGGTTTACTTCATGCTTCACAATGTACCATGTATCCATACTGAGACGTAGGACACGTTTAATATCTTAAGAGATTTTGCAGAAACATCAAAATAAAGGGTAACGTTTTTAAGTCACATTAGAAACTCATCCATCTGGACGCTAAACTGTTACATCTTCAACTAGCACCAGTTTACCATTGTTTTTATTTATTCCAGTTAGTATTTAAGTTCAGGCTCCATTCAAACACAGCTGTGCAGTTGCTGTTGAGCTGTAAATTGATTGATAAGAAGAAACCACAGAAGTAGAAAAACATTAGAGGCTGTTTGCATCTGTATCTAATCAATTGATCAATGAATTATCTATCTAATTCAACCTGAACCTTCTGTACTGTCACAAATATATTTCCTCAATCAAGTGGAAATGTATGAATGCATGTTGTTTAGATTAATGAAATGTTGGTGTATGCATGAAATCTTTTCAATAAATATATAAACATTATGAATTTTAAAATATATGCATTTTGCTCAATGTTTTATGTTGCATGTTGATCATCAAATCAACTTCCTGCCACACGTCTCACCACACTGACGCTCTGTAAGCACAGAGGCAAAAACCTTTTGGTGCAGAAAACTGTTTGAAACTGACTTTGACTTGCATTTTGTGTCCAGTGTGGACTGGAGCCGTTAATTTCCTCATCAACTTTAGGTTAAAAATAAATAAAACTATCAGCAAAACTCAAGATTTAGTGACTGGAGAAGAAAGCAGGAAGACGTCTGTGGGAAGGTAGGAAGTCTCTGCTTGGAAAATGTTAGGTTGATTCTGTCAATGATTAAGTGATAATGAGTTTCTGAAACACAATGACACTTTTCTGCTGACTGCAACACAAAATGATACATTAGATGAAAAAATAGTGATTCATTTTCAACTTTTTTAAGGAAATTTGAGTCTAAAATGTGTTTTTAATATTTTAAGCCAATGTTTAAAATGTTGAAACATTGGCTAACAAAAAGCCAAAACTTCCACAATCCTACAGTGTTTGTCTTCTGAATATTTTGAATATTTATTTTGTTACAGCTTAGAGTTCACCTTTTTGGTTCATTTCTTTAAATGTAATTACTTTGTTCTCACTTTGTATTCTTATTTTTGAATTTATTCTTAAAATTTGAATACTTCCTCCCATCATGCTGTTGCTCTCCTTCCCTTATTCTGCCTGTTTGCCCTCTCAGCCATCTATTAAATTATACTAAATATCAAATTGTTGCTCCAGAAACAAATTATTCACAAAATACTACCTATCAATATGAACAGAAACATTTGATTTAACAATGAATTCTTGCAACATGAAGCACCAATTTCAATCAAGAACTTTTGTTTTAACTATTTGTATTGCTGAAGCATTTAATATTTTTTATTCCCATTATTAATTCATTTGAATTAAAGCAGTTTTATTATTCGTGTGCATTAAGAATCTGGAAGAGACAGAGTCGACTTTAGGAACTAGTGGAGAATGAATTATGTTACACTCTTTTTTATTGTACGTTTTATATCAGAACTCATCCTAAACTGTGTTCATTTTCAGCTTATTTCATTTCCTCTTTCAGTTCACAAACCTATTTTTAAATATCTTGTTTTATGCCGGTGAGGAACATGTGTGACTTGTTTTTCATCCTTCCTGTTCATTTTTCTTCGATGTAACATGTTCTGATCTCAGAAACCAACACAGGAGATGGATCATGCTGACGTTGTTAATCTGGTCATGTGGCTCAACATTCGGGTTTGCCTTCCTGTCACGGTTCTGCTCATCGGGTTGTGCTGCCTGGTAGATATCAACATTCATATCGCCTTAATATTAAGCTAAGCTTTTTTGTTTCTGTGGACCTACACAAACTCTGAATTAACATGTTATATCAAAGAGTTTAATATTCCATGAACTCTGGCCCTAACTGGCCCACAGCATCACAGACCTTCTTCTGTACTTTACAACGAGCCTGATGTGTTTCCAACATACTGACACACAGTTTCCTTGGCTAAGAATTACTGATAAAATCATGCAGTCCAGCAAATCATGAAAGTTGTGACCAGAGGACATGGATCCTGTTACGAGTCCTCATGATAGTAGACCAGAGGTTTCTTCCACATCACTCCAAAACAAATGTTTGTTACAGTAACTTGGTGACTCCAGGATAACAAAATTTAAATATATTTTTCTGGAACATCTTAATGACAGTAAAAATGGCAGCAAAAAAGTAAAATGTAGATAAATTAAAAAAATGATGAGTGGGATTTTTTAAAATTCATATTATGGGCTAACTAAAAATGTTTAGTAACTAAAAATTGGAGTTGTGTAAAAGTTTTACAGTGTTGGAATATTCTGCTGCAAGGCTTTTTGTACATCTCTACATGGGGTGATATTAATTGTTGAGGATTTGTATGATATTTTTAGCGTTTTATTTTTGTAATATCAACTGGAATACATGATTGGGACATAATGTTTATAAGACTGTTTTTTCTTTGGAAAACCGGTCTTCTGCAGGTACAACTGGAAAACATTCCTGTCATCAAGTACATGAACCTTCTGGTCTCCAATCTGATCCAGTTCGGCTCCATGATGGTCTGGTTGGCACTAAAGGATGGCAGTCAGATCCCCGTCTGGTCTGTGGCTGTGTATTACTGCAGTGTGATGGCCGGTCTGGGCTTCCGGGTCTGCATCGCTCTGGAGAGGTATCAGTGGCTTCTCTGTGTTTTGAAGCAGGACAGCGTCGGTGTAGTGATATAAATGTCTCTCTGTTGCAGGTATTTCGTGATTGTCCCTCCGAAGCGGAAGTGCATCAAACAACCTGTAAGTTCTGCGTTGATTTGCTTTATGATGTGGAGTGTTTGTTTCACAGCTGTTCCGTTTCTGAGGGCCTGTGAATATGTTTTACCCATCTTTGTTTTGGTAGTTTTTGCTCTGGCCATCCTCTCGCTCCCCGTCATGGTTTTCTGTCTCGCTCGGAGCATCAGATCACTTCCTGCTGCCACCTCCGTGTCCACAGAGGAGAAACGCAGAGTTGTGGGGGTTTTGGTTTTCTTTGTGGTCAGTTACACTGAGATGATCCTCTCCACAGACGTTTGGTCTATTTTAGTCTCCAGATCTTTTTTATTCTTTCTGTCTGACTTCAAAGTGATAGTTTATACTTTTTTACTGAATCCTTTTGCGGACCTGGTTCTGTTTGTTTTCATGTGTGAAGGTCCCATTGATAAGCTGTTGGGCCATCTGTGCTGCTGCAGCATGGAAAACACTGCAGATAAAGTAATTGAGGAGATTTACGAGGGGGAATGATGGTGAACACTTTTAGAGATTGAAAGCATGTTAGGAGGCAGTGTTTAAAAAGATAAACCACTAAAAAAAATAAAAAAAACTTTAAAAGTCTTCTACAACATCAGAAGTCTTTATTTTTTCTCATTTAATGTTTAATTTCAGTTTATGGTTGTATGAGCTTTCTTTTGAGTTTTACATTTTGGTAAGATGTGAAAATGTCCTATAGCTGCTTATGTAAATCTCCTTCTAGTGATAAGGAACTAAATGCTCCAAAATGGGAATATTGGATCAGAAAATAACCTTAAAACTTTAAATCAGACGAGTTCATCTATATGTTCTCATTGTCATGATTGCTTTGATAAGTATTAAATGTGCTACAATCAGATGAACATTAATTTATTTCCTCCAGAAGAACAGAGACATGCTCTGTCACCATATTGCTAATCTGCCCCTTTTGCTCCAAATTTAATAGCTTTAACATGTCATTCATGATGCTTTTAATGGTGTCATTGTAGAAAAAGTTGTTTTGCTCAAACATGTGCTTGTGTATAATTCATAACTCTCATAAATAGAGAGTCATGTATGCAACAGAGGCTTTGGATGCAATTAGATAAAAAATAACAACAACAGTTAAGAGTGCCCTCTACTGGAAGAGATTGTTACAATTGAATGTTTTACATAACCTGATGCATCTGTGAACACATCGGAATGATTATTTAATAAAAATGTCTGATATTAGCTGTTGTTTTTCATTACTGAATTATACTTCCCTTTTCTAATTTATTGCTAAGACTTAGTACATTGTCCTCCATTCTTCAGCAGTAATAATTAGCCTTTCCATACTTTTCAAGGTGGACACCACTGCACAGTACTGGCTTGTTTTTTCAGATTAAAGCATAAAACATGTCTATTTATTGTAAGCATTTTGTGTCAATATAAGTTCACATTCCTCAGTTAAGAAGCAGATTCAAGTTGGAAGTTCACCTAATATTTTTATGCCAGTCAAGAAAATGTATTGAATCTTCATTTGAAGTTTTGTTCTCTCTAAAACAGAAGAACCAGAACAGTAAAGTAAAGGTGCATCATTAACTGCATGTTAAATGTTTTTTGATTCATGTTTTTGGACTAAAAGCTGTTGCTGCTGGTTTCCTGTCTTCATCTTTTACACTTTGATCATTAACTCAACTTCCTGCCACCCACCTCAGAAAACCGTCGAGTACCGATATAAACTGCTGGAACCGATAAAAAAATAAATAAATAAAGTCTTCACACTTATTTATAAATGTGTGACAGGATGTCATTTTATTTTAATTTGCAGAAAGAGAAATTGAAAACAACATTTAAAAAGTTGTTTAACACAAAGATATTTCTAATTACTTATAAGTATGTTAGTTTATTTAGGAAACAATTTTAAAAAGCTAACTGAATCAAAAGACTTGTGGAAGTAAAATAAAATTAACCAAAAATAAAACATTGTTGGAAACCAGAGTAACTGATTTCTATTATGATAATGACAAAATGAACTCAAGAAGGTTAAAGGTGTCAAGCTTTACTGTGATCAAGCTATTATTTTTTATGCAAAGATGTTTTACATTTCAGCTGAACAAAGTTCACATTAGTGATAATTTCTAATTATTTGCTGAACAACTATATCAATTGTATTTCAATATTTATTGACCTTTATAAATTGGTTTCAGGCATTTCAATCTGTGTCAGTTTGGGCCAAACCATGAAGAATTATAAAATATTATAAAACTGGCTTTGAATGGACCAGAATTTACATCTGTATCTTGAGATATTCAGTTTTCTACTAATGAGTTCATCTTTTTTCAAATATGGTTATAATATTAATGTTGTTGAAACAATTGAATTTGCCATTTAGTTGCCATTGTTTGTTAATGCATAAAGTAACACAAGTTTTGACATGTAATTTTTATTTCCACATAACAGGATTTGCTCCTAGATGAATCTTTCACAAACCAACAAGAAATGGCAATAATGTTTTTTTGTTGTTTTGTTTGTCCTCATCTCATTTAAGTTTGTTAATTTTATATGTTAATATATTCAGAAGTCTGAAAAATAGTTTTTAGTCTTAAGTCAATGGGAGAGAATACCATTTATTATAATCAAATCCATCATTTAAATATAGAGGATGTACATTATGAACATGTTGCACAGTCATGTGCAGTAAAATTGCTCCATTGTCCTCAGTTACTCTTTCATGTGTAAAATGAAGTGTTTGCTGTTTATTTCCTGTTTGTTGCTTTTATTGCTCCAGGTTCTTTAATGAAACAACAGTTTATATGTTGCTACATCATTTCATGTTTATGAAAATCAAAGAATGAACATATCTTGTTGAACTACTTTGTTGCAACCAATTGTGTAATAATTGTCAACAATATAATTACTATAAATAATCTGAAAACCTTGCTAATAATGTAATGGCTTCATTGGGTCAATACCTTTTACATAATAGTATTATGATTTTATTCTGCCTAAATAAAATATCAGTTTTACTCAAAAAGTGGCCAAAGTACCAAATGAATTTTAGTTATTAAATAAATAATATTCCTCTGCATTAAATTATTACAGTGCTGTTTAGAGTTCTCTCCAACAAATTTATTCTGGTTTCCTTGTTTTGTGGGGACATAAAACTTGAATTGAAAAAGGTGTGATGCTCATCTGTTAAAACTGTCATGATTTAATTATTGCAAACCCATTAAACCCAGGAAGCATCCTTAACATTTAGACAAGGTTTTGCATTATTTCTCTTTTTTATTTGTGGGTTATGGTTGGCATTTCGCATGAAGAGTCACTAGCTTCCTTTTTGAAGACTTTAGTTTCTACCTGCAAGAGATTCCAAGAAACAAAGACGTGAGTACGCGACCCTTTAATCAAGCAGTTACATTTTATATTTTAGATTAGAATCAGATCAAGATGGCATATTAATGTATATTTAAGTCCTCATCCAAACCCTCTTGAGGTAGCAGCAAAAGTGTGATTCTGTGTTTTTCTTTAATACAACAGATAATAAACACATGTACAATCTTAACTTTTGCTCTGTCTGGTACATTTACATAACCAGCAGTTCATGTAATATTTTTGTGTTATGAGATAACATACAGAGGATCATAGTACTTTTGTTTTATCAATTATTTTAATCTCAAAACAGAGAAGTTAGCAGCTGTTTTATGCCAAAGCTATCAAGAAATGACGATTCCGGATTATTTTGATATGCTGGTGAAGATAATCCCAGGCGTCAGCATACCTGTCACCATCCTGATCATCGTCTTGTGTTGTGTTGTGAGTAAAATGTGTTGTTCTTTCCACTGCATATTTTAAACTTATATTAGAATATATTAACTAAATTAATTTGCTCTTGCAACATTACATTGACTACCTTCTTTTATTGTACATCAGATTCTGAGAAACCAAGTGTCCCATTTTGATTTCTCATATTCACAGATGATAGTAATGTTGCTTCTTCATATTTAATTTTTTTACTGTTTGCGTTGTAGCAGACCTTTTGTACTAATCATGCATTAATTAGTCTCCACCATTGATGTGTGGTGGAGTTTAAAGTTGTTTAAACTTGTTGGAGTTTAAAGTTGAATCTGCTGTGAGACTCCTTGTTATCACTGAACGCCATCAGGCTGCAGAGTTTACTTCTGGGACTGTGTTCCTCGCTAAATGCAATATGATTATTATAATCATATTCTATTCACACACAAAAAAAAACACAAAACATTGAAGAAATAATGCACTAAACTGAAAAGTCAAGCATATCTACACTATGGTGAGTATCAAAGGACAAAGAAGGAACAAACTGACCTGCAGCCATGATGGAAACATTACAACATATTTTATTGCTGAAGCAGCAGTTTGATGTGAAATGAATGTTTCTTGCAGATGCAACAGGAGGGTGTTTATGTCACCTACTACATCAGCCTTCTCATCTGTGATGTGATCCAACATGCCACCCTGACTGTAACAATGGCAAACATCAGTCGTCATGGGAACCATGAGCTTCCAGATTCGATGGGTTTTCGTATCTTCGGTTGGGGTGTGATGGCCAGTCTGTGCTTCAGGATGATGATTGCCCTGGAACGGTATGGACACATCCTTTAGTGTTTGTGTGATGCACATGCCTGCAGTTTGCTAAATTTGTGCCATGATTTGAACAGCGTCTCTCTCTCCTGTGCTGCAGGTCTTTTTTCTTCTCCTGCCCACAGCTGCTTTGCCTAAAGAAGCAGAAAGGTTTAGAAATGGTGTTAGTGTTGGTCTGGGTGATATGTTTTGGTTTTGTGCCTCTTGGGATTGCTTTTCAACAGAAATGCTCTTCAAAAATGTTTCTTTTCCTTCTCACGCCTGTCTTCATCATCTGCCTTGCTGGGGCTTTGAAGTCGCTGCCTGCAGCCACCTCCGTGCCCATTGCTGAAAAACAGAGAACTGTGGCAATTTTAGTTGTTTTGCTAATAAACAATATTTCAGCAATGCTACCCACCATTAATTATTCAATTTATACACATTTCAATTCCTCTGAAATAGAAGAATCCTCTCTTATCTTGTTTTTTCTCAGTCCTTGCATGGACTTGACATTGTTTATCTTTATCTGTAAAAGGATTATTGACAAGTTGCCGATGTACCTGTGCTGTTGCTGGATAGAAGACGCTGCAGGGAATGAGAGCAATGGCTCACCAGTGTGATCACAACAGAGACTTCAGAGACAAGAGGAGGTGAAGTCACCAGCCAGTCGCTGTTGGAGTCTTTGCTCTGCATCACAGGGGTTGCAGTTTTGTCACAATGTACACACTTTTGCTAAAATGTATGCAAGGATGAAATGGGGCTATTTCACTTCCATGCTGTGTGGTACAAGTTAAAATTATAAGATTTTTGTAAAATTGTTGAAGATCCAATGGAAACCTTGTATTATTTGCCTTTTTTCTTGCATGAAAATAAAACTTGTTGGTATTTATCATAACCAAACTGGTAATGTAGTTTGTTATTCTCTCTTCTTTGTTGTCCCAATTCTTAATGTACAATTTCTTTAATACTAAAGGTTTTTTTTACTGTATGTGTTTGAAGTATTTAGCTTTTTTTCTGATTTCCTCTGTTGCACAGCGTCGTGTCACTCAGTGGGTTTGAGCGGGGAAGGGAAGAGTTAGACTCTCCGATCTGTGGCTGCATGTATTTATAATTTAGTACATTTCATTCTTCATGCAATCTTTTGCTTATTACTTCCAAAGCAATCAGTGTTTTCTTCTGTTTACAGGGAAGAAAATAAAATATTAAATCACATATTAAATATGATTTACAATCATTTTTGTTAAAGCTGGTTTTATTCCGTTTTTGCATCACCAGATGCAGCAGGTTGTCCACTGATCAGTCAGCCATGTTTGTTCATCACTGTAAATGTTAATGAATGTTTCCTGCAGGTGCAGCTGGATTCTGCTCCTCGTACCTCAACCTCCTTATCTCTGATGTATTTCATCTCATCGCTCTTCTTGCTGTAGTAAAGCAAATCCAGATAATATTGGATATTATGTTGGTCTCTTTACCTTTAGTGGGATGTTGAGTCTTTTCTTCAGGATGGTCATTGATCTGGAGAGGTATACTTTCTATATTTATCATGACAAAGTGCAAAACGTTTTTTGTAAAATGAGTCAGTTATTCTCTCTCTCGTGTTTCAGGCATTTTTTCATCTGCAACCCACAACGTTGCTCAAAGAAAACTAAGCGTTATGTGATTTTATGCAGCAAAGGTCACGGGATCGAGACTCGAACCTGTCAGCCGCTTCACTGCTTCACTGCTTCACTGCTTCACTGCTTCACTGCTTCACTGCTTCACTGCTTCACTGCTTCACTGCTTCGGTTTTCAATGACGTTCCTGCATTCAGACAGCAGAACTTTGACTTGGATTGTTTTTAAATCAAAAATTATACATATACAAACTGCTACAAGCAAAGGTGACAAATGTATTGAAATAATTTGCTGAAATAAAATGTAAAATGGGATGATGCCAGTTCACATGATGCCTAGTTATGGAACCAGATTTTACATACACAGAATAAAAAGACAAAGATATTATTTTCTCACTGTTTCTGTTTCTCACCAGCTAAATTAGAATTAGCAGGATTATTTCTATTTGTGGTACATCTCACTTTGTCTTTCAATGGAAGGAGAAATTATTGTGTGAGTTCTACAAACTCTACAAAACCCCAAAAAGCCTAAACTAAGGAGACCAATAGAAGTATCAGTATTTTCACATCAGTGTGTGTGTGTGTGTGTGTGGCGCTGCGATAGTTACATGAAGTTTGTGCCACTCATTTCACCTCAGTGATACACAAACAGTACACATTTTTTTAAGAATATATGTTTGATTGATAGTGTAAACCTTTGACGGATTACTGCTAAAAATGGGAGGGGTGTGTGTGTGTGTGTGTGTGTGTGTGTGTGTGTGTGTGTGTGTGTGTCTGTGGTTCAACTGTGGTTGAGAGCTTCGCAACATGAAATGATTAATTTCTGCAACTGGAATGTTGAGTTCGAAGCGAAGATATTCTGAGACGCACAGTCGTGAGTAAACTTTCTCCAAAATCTAAATATTTGTTGAAAAAATGTCTAATTCAGTCAGTTTATTATTTCTTTAATAATGAAAATTAATTTTAAAATCAGACATTTCAAAATGTATGCCTTGTAATCCATTTCTGAAGTACAACACTGACTAACGTACAGCTAGATGATGAAATAAATAATATTAAATAACCTTTACATGCCCCTGTTTGACACAGACGATCCTTCCAGGAAGAGGTTTGTAAAGGAAATTCTAATTTCTATCTGACAGGGTTTTCTTTAAAGTGAATAATTATCACCTTAGAACCCAAGAAATGGACCCACCTGCATTTCTTATTGTGATTATTTGGATCAACATCCGTGTCTGTCTTCCCTTCACTTTCCTGCTCATCACTTTGTGCTGTCTCGTAAGTAAAAGCATCTTTTTCCAGTCCAAAGTATTAGTTAAATTAGACACATTATTGAGTTTAATATATAACATATTTAAAAGAATGTTTATGTCTTTTGTCTTTGTGTTTTCAGGTGAGATTGGATGGTGTTCCTGTCTCCTACTACATGAACCTTCTCTTTTCTAATCTAATTCAGCTCATCATTCTGATTGTTCTTCCTTCAAAATCATCTTATTATCGGAGATATTTGAGTTATTTTGCTCCCTACATCATCTATGGCTGCTGTGCTCTGGCCAGTCTTTGCTTCAGGACGATGATTGCTCTGGAGAGGTACAAATATATCTTCTGATAGCAAAAGGATACTTTAACTCTTTATACTGTCCTGGTTACATGGTTGTTTTTACATTTACAATGTTTTTCTTTCTTTTGTTGCAGGTGTTGCTCCTTCTCCTCCCCGTCTACAAGCTGCATCACACAGACTAAAGGTTTTGTGATAGTCAGTGTTTTGGTTTGGGTGTTTTGTATGGTGTTTGTCCCTCTTTTTCTTTCACTGAGTCAGGGATTATCCTTCCTAATGTTTGCCCTCCTGCCTGCCCCTGTGTTACTTACCTGCTTAGTTTTAAGCCTCAAATCTATATGTGGCAACATGTCAGTGCCAGCTGAAGAAAAATGCAGAACTGTTGGGACTTTAGTCGTGTTGCTCATTCATTACGCTGTGTCAGTCTTCCCAGTAGTTATTTCGTTTTTTGGTTTCAGTCATTTGCAGCACTACATAGACAGATTGGAAAATGCAGACATTTACTCGACCTTGTATCTACTGGGTTATTTCTTCGACCTGCTGTTGTTTGTGGTGATGTGTAAAGGACTCATTGAGAAGCTGCTGATTTGTCTCTGCTGCTGCAGGACGGAAAATATTGAGCAAACTGACGACAGCAGATCATCAGTTTGACACAAGCAGGTGAGAAATACAGAAAAAATGCAGTGTAGCTTGTATAAGAAGCAAAAACTGCAGACATGCTTTTTTTTTTTTTTTACATAACTGCATAAAGTGATATAGCAACTGTATGGCTACTTAGCTGATTAGCATCTGAATGTGTGTATAAAAGCTTGAAAACTGAATGTAGTGTGAACTTGATGTAGCGCAACACAAGTGCAGTCCATTTACCATTTTCTGTTTTACATTTTATATAGATCCATTTTGCTTAAATTAACATGTTTGTACTGGTTCTTATGCATATTTTACATACACAAATATATACTCAGAATGTGTGTTTATTAATTTATTTTTTTATATTTACAAGTAAATACAGAAAAAAAATTGACTTTTGGATTTATTCTTTGTTCCCTTTTAGTAATGATTAAAGGAGTAACTACATACCTGGTGCTATTGTTATTATTTCTTCATAAAATTATTGCATAAATAAAATTTGTAAAACTGTAAAAAATAAATAAATCACCAAGTAAAAGTAAATGCCTGTCTGTCGATTATGCAGGCTTATCAACCTGAAGGTTGATGTACATTTTCTTAAAATGTTTTCTGGTTTTTGATCAGCTTCCTGCTGCTCACCTCACAACAGAGCGAAGAACCGAGTAGAAAACATGCATGCGGTTGGAAAAGAAATGTGTGAAACTTTTAGTTGACGCATCACTACTTTCACACTTGTGGGATATTTTTCCACAGTTAGAAATTGTGTATAAAATCATATTCCTGCATCACTAATGATTATTCTGGTTTCAACACCTGAAGCATTGAACTGAAAGTCAATCTAAATAACACAATCATGAGCAGATTGTGTTATTAGCTAATAGTGAAGTCAGTGACCAGGTCATGTTTCCAGACGAGGTTTATCATCACACACTTTGCATAGCAGCATATTTCTTTGCATAAATGCCATTTGGACCAAGCAGGTTTTTGAGAATCATGATTTGATGATCCAAAAGAGACGAGGAGATCAATGACTACCTAACAAACTACTGTTCATGAACTACAAACATGTAAACAGTAGTTATAACAATCACTAAATTATACATTTTAAAAAGTTTCACAAAGTTTCACAAAGTTTCACACAAATTTCCCACCAAAGTCTCAGTACTAATCCATGTAACAATAAGAGTAGTTATTCATTGATCTTTTTGTTGTTGTTCCAAAAGTAAATTTGTTCTATCAATATTTCCTCAACCTTAAATATATTTGATACTTCTGAATTTCTGACCACTGGAGTCAGAGAAGGATTTCACCCCCAGGATCTTCTGACTATTTATTTATGCTTAATTAAAGTCTCATAAAAAGTAAGTCAAACTACTGAAACCCTTGGCAGATTTAAATGTAAAGAAGTTGTTTATTAGATAAAGATGCATTTAAACATTAGGGTGATGGCAGGGAGGCCTGCTAGTCCCAGAGAATTAGAGCTCAAACTGACACAACCAGATATTGGGCATCATTTAATATGAAAACACTTTAATCTGCAACACCAGCGGCCATCTTAGGCTTCACTGAGTTCAGTCACAACCTTGTCTACTAGATGTGAACAAATAGTTTAGATAAATGTTCAAAATGCCAACTATCTTCTGCATGAAAATGTTTAGACCTGGTGTCCCATAGTGAGTTATGTATGCTGCATTTGAAGATGATTTTAATTCATTTAGATTTTTATCTCAGCTTCATGCCACTGAACTGATCTCACCACATCAAAGATGGCTGCTTGTCACTGCAGGAAACCTTGACTGTCAGAAATTTAGATCTTAGTTTGAAGTCTGTGGTTGGTGGAAATGTCAAACTGCTTTCATGCTTATGGTGTTTTTTTTTTTTTTGGAGAAACTTGCACATTACAATTTGATGATCCAATAGTTTAAGTTTTGCTGCTGCATGGAAAACCTTTAAGAAGAGCTGAAGAAATGATAACTGCTGTGGTGAAAAATGTGACAAGTTGCATCATTTGGGGAGGCAACCTGAAAAAAAACACAAAAAACACTAACCTGCTGCAGGTTTACTGATCCAAATGTGACACTTCTGATTTGAACAACTGCGACTCTGATCTGAGGTTGAAAAACATATTTGTGAGTAAACTGCCTTATAATTATTAAAACAGAAATGTCATATTGACTTTCATAACAAAATATTTTTAGATTTTTTGTCAAATTTTACCGTATTCTAAGGATAATGATCATTTATAAAATTTTCTTCAAAAAGGTTAAACAATGTTTGTTGAATTTAGAACAGAATAAATTTTTAATCCATAAAACATTTTAATCCATAAAACTAATATGAAGGGTTTATAACTCTAACAGGACATCTTGTTGTGTTTTTTATGTAAAAACTATTTGCTGGGTTTCTGTAAAACATGTCTGTCATACTTGAAATATATTAAAATAACATTTGATTCATGCGTATCTAACACATGAATAAGAAATCAATCCCAATGTGCTGAACTGGAGCAAACTGATCGATTAACTTTTAACTCTCAGTGGCGTCAAAATCTTTACCTTCAAGCCAGAAATGCAAAGTTGAAAAGACTTACAGATTAATTTTAATTTACATTATGAAAAAATATTTTCTTCTTTATTCATTTTTACTTGTTCACAACAATGAATTGAACATAATATTTTAATAACTATAGCAAAGTAGTTTGAGTTCAAAAGGGATCTGTATTGTTGTCCAAAACTTGCTTTTCAGTGAAAGTCACAGGATGTTTCTGGTAATAATTACTAAATAATAACTTATTAATAAACTAAAGAAAGGTTGATAGAAGAAGAAAACTATAAAGCTTCATCTAGGAAAAACTAAATCTTCAACTAAGAGCAGCACAAAACCTTAAATGGAGCCAGGCTGCCCTTTGGACGCCTGTCCTGATTAATCTGGAGCATTTGGGTTTTAACGTAAACTTTAATTTCCTCCTGACAGGAATTTCTCCAAAGGCAAAACGGTTCTATCAGAAGAAGAAATGTTGTTTCCTTCAGACTATTTTGAGATAATCGTCTGGATCAACATCCATCTCTTCTTTCCTCTCACCTTCCTGGTTATTCCTCTGTGTTTTATGGTACGTAAATAACAACTATTCTTATTACAATCAAATAATTATTAGTAGTAAATTATGTTAGTATTCAGAAAATACAACACATAATTTCTCTGTAAGTGAAAAAACTTTATATCTAAATATTGGTTCCTCCCAATAAATTTCAACATGTAGGAGTTTTAAAGAATCTGGCAATTTATAATTTAATAGTTAAGCTCCTGCTGAGTTTACGTTGTTACATCCTTCAGCCGTCACATGGTGGATTCATAAAATAAGAGTTCATCTTTTAACACTAATATGATTCTTTATGACTGTTTCCTGCAGGTCCGACTGGATCACATTCCTGTCTCCTACTACATAAACCTCCTCATGTCCAATTTGATCCTGATCATCACTCTGATTTCTTATAATGCATTTAGTCATCCTCAATACTATTATAATACCTTCATACGTCACTGGACACCCTACTTCTGCTTCGGGGTGGCCAGTGGTTGCTTCAGGATGATTTTTGCAGTAGAAAGGTATCAACACATCTTTCATTCCTAGTATTAGTCTGATATCAGTCTGAAGAACAGCATGTTTCTGATGTTTCTGTCTTTTTTTCCAGGTTTCTTTTCCTCTACAGGCCACAGTTTCACTTCATAAGAAAGACAAAAGGCTTCGTAACATTCTGTGTTTTGGCCTGGATTCTTTGTATTGTTCTTTTTGCTGTTTTAATATCTTCCCCCAATTATGCCGGAGTAATATCTGTGGTCTTCACTGCCATCATGTTCATCATCTGTCTGGCTGTAACTCTCAAATCTCTCTGCGTCGCCACCTCAGAGTCGGCTGAAGAAAAGTACAGAGTTGTTGGAGCATTACTTCTGTTGCTGGTTAATTACATTTTCTTAATTCTCCCCATGATTCATTTTTCAATCAATCCAGATTTCCGTGATTTGAACATGAAGAAATGTTTTACCTTGAGTCTGCACTGCCCTGTATTAGACTTCCTGTTGTTGGGTTTTATGTCCAAAGGACCTTTTATCAGGCTGCTGATGCGTCCATGGTGCCGCAGGGAGAGGAATCCTGCAGAGAACGACAGCAGCAGATCAGATGTGGGATTATAGTACAGATTATAGCTGAGCTCAGAGACAGAGACTAAGGGCAGAGGAAGGGTATAAAAATAACAAAATACTTACATTTAATAGAAATATATGATGGAAAACATCCTGAAACACCAAAGATACCACAGCTTGCAGATGTTAGTAGATTCTGTAATTTGGTTCATAAAGAAGCTGACAGTCACAAGAATCACAAAAGCCCCAAAATCTAATTACAGGTGCTATGAAATATGATTAAAACAACTGAGCCCCCAAAACTGCCTTCAATCTGAGAATGTTTATTATTAAAAGATTCCCACTTTAAGATGGAGCCGTTTTTAATGAAGATAACTTGGGCCACAGTTACCTTCACACATTATTATAACTGGAATGATGTTTTCTAATGTAAACTTTAGAAGAAGGTTTCAGTCAAAAATGAGTTTCTTCTTCCTGGGGGAACATATGTTATCCATCAAACACAAGAGGAAGAGAAAAATATCTCCAACGCTCTCAGGTGGTGAACTAAACTGATTGGAGGAATTTATCAGTTCATCCAATCAGGATGAAAGGATCAATCATGTCCAGATGTTTTTGTTGTTTTGCTCTGGAGAATCCAGACATTAGAAATAAGAAGGACTTTATGTTTAGGGAATTCAGTGTTGATAAAATAAATCTATTTTATATGAGTTTTAATGGATTTTGAAGAGTCTTTCTGTACTGGAAGGAGTCCAGAATAACACAGTTTAATTGTTCTGTTTTTATTTGATATTAATTGTTTTCACTGTATTTGTTTTGTACTGGAATGTAACTTCATAAATAAATAATACATAAGTTTGCTTGACATCATTTCTGGAAATTTCTTATCGTTACGTTTTGATCTTTAAGTCGACTTTCTACTTTCTCACCTCGACATAAAGACGATGTGACATAGAGAGGAAACCACTTCCCAACTCAGAAGTGGTTTGTTACAAACTACAAACTTTTAAGCTGTTTTCACACCTCGACTCTTTCTCTCCACTTCTACTTAAGGTTCGTATTAAGTTTTGGGTACAAAATATACAAGTTTAGGTTGTTAAAATTAATCAGATGATGAATTAGTGAGTTTAGAATAAAATTATGAAATTTAATGTCAGAAATACGTGAGTTAGATTAAAAGTGTTTTTTTGTTATAAAAGTGAGAATTGAAATGCTGTGAATTTGTTCTCTTTGTGTCCAGGTGTTTATCATTTAGTGGATAAGCTATGAAGTATAAAACTGCTTTACAGCTAATTTATTCTAAAAGTATTTAGAGGCAAAAATCAGATTTCCAAACCTGCAGTGCTGAGCTGGAAGGAGTCCAGAATAACACAGTTCTAAGTAAAATGTCAGAATATTTTATTCAAAAACATACTGTTAAATTAGAGAATAATAATAATGAAAATGTTTGTGTAGAATGGAAAGAACTGAAGTACTCAGCCACCCACTGAACAGTTTTCCTACAGCCTGAATTATTTATTTCTTAATGAATATTATAAAACAAACAGAGAAAAGTTTGGTTTATTATTTTTTCGATATTCAATGAGAAGACGCAGATAAATCATACAACAACGGGCAACTATTTTTCATTTTATTCTCACAGGACTTCATCTCCACTGAACATCACAGAACAAGAAATGGATTCTTCAGGTTCTGTTTACATGATGATTTGGATCAACATCTGTGTCTTCCTCCCATTCACTTTGATTGTTGTTGCTCTGGGTTGTGCAGTAAGTAAAAATTATTATCTTATGTTTATGTTTGAGTCCTAAACTAGCATGAAAGAGAAAGATTATCACCATTGTTAGTAGAGATGTAATTTGTAGTAGTAATAGTACTACTAATAGTTTTCATAGTAGTGATAATATAACAATGAAAAACTATGTCTGATTGTGAGGAGAAACTCTATTTATTGTGATTATTTCAGACAAATGTAGGGAAAATTATTTCCCCTAATTACTGCAGGAGGAAAATCTTTCTCAGAAGAGAGAAAATATTATTAGTTCAACATGATTATTTTCTCATTTGAGGTGATTTCAAACTATTTTAATCTCATACAGTTCAATGAACGGAAAGATTTAAAAACTGTTTCTATGATGCTGATCAGTAGCCCCCCAGTTCAGAGAAACATTATTGAGATATTTATGGCATTTAGTGCACATTATTATTATTACTACTATTATTATGTTAGCATTCATGTTCATTCTAATGTTTCCTGCAGGTGAGGTTGGACGGTTTTCCTGTCATCTTCTACATTAACCTTCTTGTCTCCAACCTGATCCAGTTCGCTGGTTTGGTTGTTTTAATGGTGAAGATAAATGAGAATAATTTCCATCCAATCTACTTTGTGGTCATCGGCTGTGGAGCTTTGGCCAGTCTTTGTTTCAGGACGGTCATTGCTCTGGAAAGGTACCAACACACCTGCGTTTGTGTTTGAATTTGTCTGATGTTTAATCATTTCCGTTTCTGTGCAGCAGTCTGAACGCCGTCTCTCTGTTTCAGGTATTTTCTCATCTCCTGGCCGCAGCTGCACTTCATCAGACAGACCAAAGGTCACATGACATTCTGTGTTTTGATCTGGCTGTTGGCTATTTTTCTTTTTCCTCTTTTCATGATGTTTTCACAGTATTTATTCTTTCTGGTGTTTCCCTTGATCCCAACCCCTGTGTTCATCTTCTGTGTGGCTCGGACCCCAAAATTCCTGCCTGCAGCCACTTCCTTAACCACAGAAGAAAAACGTAGGATTGTGGCGACTTTGACTCTGTTGTTGATTGTTCACATATTCATGATCCTCCCTCTGACTCTGTATTATATTAATTCATATTTCCGTGGAACATACATGAAATATAACAGCTCACTGATCTTGTTTCTCTTCAGTCCCTTCATGGATTTGATTCTGTTTGTTTTCATGTTTAAAGGTTTAGTTGAGAAGCTGTTGATGTGTTTCAGCTGCTTCAGCTGTTTCAGATGAAACACATCAGGAGTTTATGACTCTACATTATTTCAGTTTGCACCTGGTACACAAGTATCACCACTTTATATCAATATGCTCCATTGATTTAAACTTAGCACAAAAAGTAAAGGACTGTGTGTTTGGTAGATGTTTTCTGTGCCTCATGGAAATAAATCTTGCACTGTTGTGAAATCTGTTTACTTCATTTTGTATGGATTGTGTTTGTGTGTTGACTTTGACTTATAGGCAAAATAAGATATTATGTCCCACCAGGATGCTGAAAAAGACCAAGTACTTGTTACTTCAAAACTGGAATCAGAAAAAAGTTAAATGCATTTTGCTTATGCAAAATACTACAATGGGATTTTTGATGTCAATCAAAAATAAATGATGTTTCTTCTTTAATTTGAACTTTCCTTCGCTGGCTCCCGGTTTAATCCAGGTCACATGTTTAAACTCATATTCTTACATAAAAAGCCCTTAATATGAAAGGGCTTGTGGGTCTGTATAGCTCTTCACTCTCAGAACTTTGTCTCTAAAAGTAGGATGAGAAACAGATCTGTTACATATCTGGATTCTGTCCTGTGAAAAATATGCCAATAACTTCAGGATCTATTGCTGAGTTAGTCCTGTTGTTACGGCTTCATTTTTCTGTAACATATAAAGGACTCATAGATTAAAGCTTCTTTTACTGATCAGTTAACCTGACAACCATGTTTTTGGACTGTGGGAGTGAGCCGGAGTACCCAGTGAGGACTCAGAGGCACAGGGAGAACCTGCCAGCTCTGCAGAAACACTGCAGCTGAAACCACGACTTTCCTGCTACAAAGCAAAAATGTGCACTTCACAAATTTATATTAAAATAAAAATATGCTAAAATGTTAAAACAATAATGTTATCTTAACTATTATTTTATCTGTTCACTTGCAGCAGCTTATGTAGTTAGTTTAGTTGTTACATTTTATCATTAACATTAATTTGGTTATGTTCAGTTTTATAAAAACTGAACAACAGATATGAATTAATATTTACAGTTAAATACATGAGATTTCAGATGCTGGCAGGTTAATGTTACAAAATAAAACAATAAAGCAGAACAAAGCAAACAAAAATAACAAAAATATATATATACTAATAAATTCTTTTAAAGAATCTAGGATTAGAACTTTAAGATAAAAAAGTAAGAATTATTAGAATATCATATTAGACTAATTATATTTTTAATACAAAAATATGGGATTAGTGAGAGGTACACTTAATATTTGCTGAAAACGGCACTTTTAATCTGACAAATTAGCCCCCTGTTTATTAAATGACTGTCAGATAAAAAAATGAATAGATGGGAAATGACTTCTGGTCCTCTGAGCATCAAAGCAGCTCACATTATATCATAAAGTTTAACTTTAAAGTCAAAGGAAATGCGAGTGAATCTGGAGAAGTACAGTATTCTCAAAGAATCCTAAAAGAAAAGCTCAGTTTTGACAGAAAGGACATTCATTTGTGTTGCCTTTATTTCTGAACATGTGGGATGTAAAGCTAAAGGAGCCTGATAAACCTGCAGATAAATGTCTTTAATGTTTGCTGGTTTCAGTTTTCTCTTATCTAGACTTCCTGCTGCTCATCTCACCACAGCGAAGCTCTGAGAGCAGAGAGAGAAACACTTCATGGTGCAGGATGGATTCATGTGGTTGGAGTCGAACTCTGTGAAACGTTTAGTTGACACATCAGTCCTCTTGCACTTGTTTTTATACTTTTAATAAATTGCACTTGCATCTATGCCCTGTGCCTCATATAGAGAAATGAAAACACTAAAGAGCTACAATCACTCTGTGATCTGCTGCTGTTATTTCTAGCTGGATTTCAGTCCTGCAGCAGTGAAGACATGTTAGCGTCTGTCCTGAAACTCTCCCACATGAAACCAAACAGAATCATGTCTATAAAATAAATGAAATGGGTCAGTTAGATTCTTTGCTTTCTGTCTGATTTTAGCAGCTGGAGTGCTGAGCTGAGAAATATTCCTCAGTAATGTTTGATATAATTATCTGATGTTGGAAGCATGAAGTCGGTGAAAGTTGCACACCTGAACCCAAACTGGGCCCGGCTGGTTGGGACGGGCCCTAATGGACTGTAGGGTCTCTGTTGTTTGGTGCCGGGCGGTTTTAGTTCGGTTGGTTGGTGGAAAGGTCCAGGCCTGAAAACATGACTCGGTACCGGGCTTGGTCTGCACAGTGGGACGAGTCGGCACCGCTGGGTTCTGGCTTTCAGTGCCAGACCGACATATCTGCTGAAATTAAGTAAATTATTAAAGAAAGAAAGAAATAATCCTCCTTGCTCTTCTAAATACAGAAGATAAATGCTTTTTACTCTGTTAGCAGCAGTAGGCGGGGTGAATAATCCACATCGGACCAGTTTCCTCACTGAAGACCTGCTGTGAAAACCTCTGAAAGCTGATTTAAACCAACGAGTTGAGCTGGAGGCCTGAGGAGCAGCTGTGAGTAAAAAACCTTTTATTATTTCAAAACAGAAAGATTACTCTGAAGTAAACATCATTTTAGAATGAAAAATGAACCAGCTTCATTTTTCATTCTCTGAAAAATGAAGCTGGTTGGAAACGACTATTTCAAACTCATTAAGAAATAATCAACACAGAGAAAAAGTATTTAAATGTTTTCCCGTTTATTTGAACTGTTTGAACTGTAACATTGATTGGTTTGAGTCACACCAGGCCAGTATGAAAAGTTATTAGCTTTTTGATGATAAAAGACCAGAATTTAAAACTGAATGTTTTCTGCACATCACAGGTCTGGAGTCTAAAATCAACAAAGTTTGGAAGAAATGGGGTCATTTCCAAGATTAGGATCAAACCGTCCATATGAGGATTTTGAAGTTTATCCAGAGTATCTGGATGTGATGATTTGGATCAACATTCATGTGTGTTTACCCTTCAGCTGTTTGGTCCTGGCTTTGTGCTGCACAGTAAGTACATTTCAACCTTAACCGTATTTGATGTTATTCCATCCAGATTGTAATATTGGTAAAAGTGACATTTTTAATGATGTTTATCTGCCAAACATCACCATGTTCTCCTTAGCATTCCCAACATTAAAATATAATCAGATGAATGTTTGCAAAACTTTTGATCTCTTTATAAAAAAAACTTATTTTATGGTCTGAATGAAAAACTTACAAATTCTTATTGTTCCTGATGTTACAACAAATAGCAAAATGAACTCGAGTTCATCAGGTTGATCAATCTCATTCATAGTAAGATCAATATAAATATTTATGCTTCTTTTAGACACCACAACAGTTTATTGCTGGTTTTATGTGTGAAGCCATTAACTGGGTTCTGATTGGATGTTTCCTGCAGGTCCGTTTGGACCACATTCCAGGTACCTACTACATGAACCTCCTGGTTTCCAATCTGATCCAGATCATCACTCTGATTGTATTTGTGCATACAGGAAGATTTGGTCCAGATAGAGTCTCTGATATTTTAATTCACTACAGCTGTAGCGGAATGGCCAGTCTTTCCTTCCGGATGGTCATTGCTCTGGAAAGGTACCAACTCATATTTCAGGCTGTTTAGACTGTAATGAATCCGATTTATTAATATGGAAGATGCTTTGTGTAAACATGTCTGTGTAAAGCTCTTCCTTTTGTCTTCTCTTTCAGGTTCCTTTACATATCCAAGCCACAGTGTGATTTCATGAGACAGTGTAAAGGTTTTGTGACTGTCAGTGTTTGTGGATGGATTTTTTCTGGTGTCCTCGTCTTTCTTTTAATCGCTTTTCTTGACGATTTACTCCAGATCTGTCTTTTGTCCCTTGCTGCCCTGGTAGCCACCATCCTTCTTGCTGTGACTCTTAAGTCACTGTGCGGCGCTTCCTCGATGCCCGCCAAAGAAAAATGCAGAAACATAGGACTTTTAGTTCTGTTGCTGGTTAATCACATAGTGACTCTTCTTCCAACAGGTGCTTATTTTATTTATTTACGCTTATATTTCCATCAGAATGAATCTGAATTTTACAGGCCATTGGAGGCCTCATTGATCACAGGCATCATTTTCACGTTGAGTCTTCACAGCCCTGTGATGGACTTGATTCTGTTTGCTTTCATGTCCAAAGGGCCTTTCATGAAACTCCTGATGCGTCTCTGCTGCTGCAGGAAGCAAATGACAGCAGCAGCTCAACAGTTTGACTAAAACACAGCAGCTCAGAGCTTTTAGATGAATCAAATCATCTAAAAATGGAAGAGAAACAAAAAAACAAATATATGTACAAATATTTTAGGTTAAAGAAACATTGATCCCAAAAATTCAAAGGTTGAATTGCAGACCAGATCTATATATATTATATTTAATATATTATATTAAATATTTCAAGTATTTGTTTTTCTTGTTGTGTTTCATAGGCTGCCGCCTCACTGAGGCACTTTGTGAACTTATTACTAAAAACACAGATTTGTTATTCTGTGTTTTTTTTACCATGTAACTTTTGTGTTTTAAGACATTTAAACTGTACACATCATATTGTGGTTTAAAAAGAAAAAAATGCTTTGCTTCTTTTAGCATTGATCTTCTAAAGTTTCTGAAATTGTAACGATAAGCTGATAAATTGCAAATACATTTTTAGTTTTGTTTTAACTCAAATTAATGTTGTGAATTATGATCTGATCAGTTTAAAGCAGGAGAAATTATTATCTAGTGAATGGAACCTAAATCTATTTTAATCCTTACCAATAGTTTAAAAGATGTTTTTAATATGTTATAGTTTTGTTTTACTTGTGCTAAACAAAGTGCTGCTAATTAGCTTAGCTACAATTACAATGATACAAGATGGAATTGCTGTTTTATTCTGTTTATTTATGTAAATTTGTGTCTTTTCCTGTCAAATCAGCCGAATTTTATTGAATTGAAAATCTAATTGTGTTTGGAAATAAATAACAGCAACATTAAGTTTTTTCAGTCTGTGATTTATTTCTTTTTAATTTGATATTTTAGTTGTACATTAAGAGCAGAAAGGATCTTGCAGCTCTGCTGAAACTGACTGAAATGTAAATCAACAATGTTACAATGAAGTGAGCTGAAGTTTATTTTCATGAAATGCTTTTTAATTCATTTTAACTGTATAAATCTGATTGAGCTTTATGTCGATTCAGTTATTCAGGTTCAGTAAACTTTGTTTTTGCCTCCATCACTCTGCCTACTTTTATTTTTCACATTACATTTTCTGTAAGCAGCTTGAACTTTAGAAATCTGTGAAGAAAGAAATCTGCTTTTTCCGTCAGGGTTTGGGACACAAATAAGATGCTATGTGGTCATACATCATGTTTTACTGACTAAGCTGCTGTTGTGTAGATTACATAAAAAGAATCCCAATGTAATAATAAAGACTCAGAATTTACTTCAACTTCAAAATGTCGTCTTTGCATTTTGATGATTAACTCGACTTCCTGCCACTCACTTCACCACACTGAGGTGTGGAAGTTAGAGAGATAAACACTTTTCAGAACAAGACAAATTAATGTGAGCATATTTAAGTTTGTGAAAATTAGTTTCTGAGTGTCCAGACTGTCCAGTCCATAATCTATAAGTCATTGTAGGAATAGGTTGGATTTAATTCTGTCAGTTTTTACGTGGAAAGACTCCATTAAAAACCTCCTGGTGTATTTCTGCAGCTGCAGGATGGAAAACTGAAGGAAATCCCAGCAGCAGATAACGAGTTAACTTATGAAATACATGATTCCAGATTATTTTACCCATATTTACAACCTAACATAATCTGTTAACATGTTGGCATTTGCTAGTAATCTACTTTCCATTTCTCTGTTTTTCTATTATACAATTATCTAAACTTTCTGCCTCTGCATCATAAATAATAATAATAATAATAATAATAATAATAATAATGTTTCAATGTGTGGATTAAGAGTCAATACTTCGATACATGAAATGATTTATGTCTCAGGAATCTGTAAACAGCTGTAGAGGTTAAGTTTATCCTTTTGAAAAAAATGCAAAAAATAATTAATAAAACAAAACCTAATTAATTAGAGATATATGGACTGCTCTACATTGTTTCTTTTTCCGATGTATCATGGAGGATGTGTGTGTGTGTGTGTGTGTGTGTGTGTGTGTGTGTGTGTGTGTGTGTGTGTGTGTGTGTGTGTGTGTGTGTGTGTGACAGTGGGAGGGGGAGGTTTGTCTATTTCCTTATTCATTTGAAAACATCCGTATAGCAGGATTTCTAAAAATCGCTTCAACAACCTGGAAATCTTCTTAAGATAAGTTGTGAGTAAACAATCTCATAATTACAGAGTTTCTTTAAGTGAATGTTTGCATTTGATTCGAGTTCAGTCAAAAATATTAAGAAATAAAAAAACAAGCAGTTAAAAATAGACGGTCTCCTTCATTTATCTGAGTTATGAGATAAAACAATGTCAGTTATCAATAATGTTCGCAGTGACAACAGAAAACCAAGGGAATGTTTTAGGATGTGAAAATGTCTTATAACAAACATCTTAACAGAAAAATGCATGAGCAGACAGTGATCTACATTTATTACGCTATTTAACATCCTGAGCTGAAAATCAGATTTTATTTTGGCTGAAGAACTAAAGAAAATACAAAAGTTAAAATAAATCTTTGCAGAATTACAGACAGTAAAAACCGAAGTTATAAATTTCCTTTTCTGTATTTGAGTTCTGAGAGTTTAATCGATTGTTAACTGATGTCATACAAACAGTTTTCCTCTCAGAAAATGAAGTTTTCAGATTCTCTCAGTGTGATTCTTTGGATCAACGTCCGTCTCTGCCTCCCTTTTACTTTCCTGCTTCTCGCTTCGTGCTGCCTGGTACGTAAAACCCATATTGGTTCTGGTCTGAAATAATCATTATTAAAAACATGTGGACATGTTCACTAAGTATCCAGTTTTGTCTTTTCTGAAATCGTTGTGCAGGTGCGGTTGGATCGTGCTCCTGTCTCCTACTACATGAACCTTCTGCTCTCTAATCTCGTCCAGCTCATCATTCTGGTGGCTTTGCCTCAACATTCAGATTATCTCTGGAAACATCTGGTCTCTGTTCACGTCTTCGCCTGCTGCGTTTTGGCCGGCCTCTACTTCAGGACGCTCATAGCTCTGGAAAGGTATTGGTGTGGAACATCCTGCAGCCTGAGTTTCTTCATGATTTTTACAACCTTTTCTGTGTTGCAGGTGTTTTTTCATTTCCTTCTCGCTGCCACACAGTGTGACACAAACCAAAGGTTTGGTGACGGTCTGTGTTCTGGTCTGGGTCTTCAGTTTTGGTTTGGGCCCTCTTTTTTTAAAGTTCCTACATGGACTGTTGTTCCTGATTTTTGGGCTCCTTCCTGGTCCTGTGTTCATTGTGTGTCTGCTTCGGACCCTCAAATCGATAAACACAAACTTATCAGTGTCATCTGAAGAAAAAGACAGAACTATGGGAATGCTCCTGGTTCTGCTGGTTAATTACACCGTCTCAATCTTCCCTGCAGTTATTTATTATATTTACTTAGGGGATTTTAATCGCTATTATTTTAAAATTGCTGATATTTTTCTGACCCTGTTTCTCCTTAGTCCATGTATGGATTTGATCTTGTTTGTCTTCATGTGCAAAGGACTTATTGACAAGCTGCTGGTGTGTCTGTGCAGCTGCAGGAGGGAAACCAGTGAAGGATCTGATCTCAGCAGCTCATCAGTGTGAATGCAGCTCTATGGAGTGAGAGCTAAAGGAAGAAAACTGTAACAAATTTATATGCAGACATAAAGAGTCAAATCAGATTCATCTGACCAGGTAGAGATTTGAAACCATGTAATATATTCAGCAGAGAAAATTGATATAATGAAACTATTCAAAATTACTGTGTGAAATTCGACAACTTGTATAACATTTTTAGATTGTTGCTGTACATTTTTAAAAGCTTCTTTGCATTCTGATTATTATTTTTGTATTATTATTTTGAAGGAAAAAAGTTAACTATGTAAAATCTGAGTAATGAAGTTGTGATTGTGCCATGCTATAAATAAAGAATATCCTTGCTGTGACTCTGTTGTGATGTTGGTGACATGAATCTACTTAGAGGTTCGTGCTGCTTAATGTTCTTGCTGCATTTTGATCATTATCTCTGTTTCCTGCAACTGAAGCACTGAAGATATCGAGAAAAACTGTTTTTACGGTAAAAGAAAAGAAACGTTTGAATCATGCGTCCTCCTGTGTGTGGCTCCTTCACCAGGAGAACCACACAGCACCAAGAAAAGGTTTCAACATGGGGGTCGCGACCCTGCAGGACGGAGGTGAGACTTATGAATAGACATTTTTGTTATGTCTTCATAAAATCCAAGGTCACATTATTAATCACACATTGACATTAATCCAATATGTAACATTTATTTTTAAAAAAAGGACGCATAAAGTAACAAGTTTCAGTCAGAAAATCTCAAATTCTTTGAGCAAAAATCTGTTTTTTATGATAAAGTGTTTGCATTAAGTTTGCACTGAATGCAGATCTACATTTTATTATTAGCTGTCACATTAATGGGCCATAACTTTTATATTCGAACTGATGTTTAAGGGTTTTTGCTCTGCTTCCCCATCAGTTATGATCCCATATGGTGTCATTGGGACGGTTCACACTGATAAACTGTAAAGAAAATACATTTTTATGCAAAAGGCCTTAATATGTACAGATGCAGAATTTCCTAAAACATTTCCTGTTGCATTTTGATCTCTATCTCTGCTTCCTGCCACTCATCTCGCCACAGCGAAGCTCTGAAGAAAACCACTTCACAGTGAAGCACAAACCCCAAAACAAAACGATGATGAGGTCCAGCGTTCAACCGTGTGAATGTTTAGTACGGATAACATTTCGGTGCAGGTGCTGGTGAAACGTCTTTTTACCATTTCTAACATCGAACCCAAACGTCACGACTGCAGATCTGCTTGGATCGTTGAGCAGAGAGACATCCTGGTAAAGATATTATAAGTAAACTAACTATTAATTATTGTCATATTTTTGATGAATATCTTCTGACAATTTAAAAATCTATAGCTGATTTTACTATAACAGTTTTTATTAAATATTTATACTAAATAAAATTGTGTAAATGTCCCATAGTAGAACATCAGATTCTTACTAATGATATCATGTCAATAAGCAAAGAAAATGCTTCCATATTTTGTATTATTTTTTACAACAGGTTTTTTGAGAAGTACATTCAGAGAAATGGGGTTTGAGGATCATCTTAATGTGATGATTTGGATGGACGTCCGTCTCTGTTTCCCCTTCACTCTGCTGGCCGTCGGTTTGTGTCGCATGGTGAGAAACTTACTAACTAACTGAATTTGTTCTTCCTTTTGTTGAAATTATTTGCATTGCATCCCTGCCTCCCTCACATTAAACGTTTTACTTCTAATATATTGACAAAAAAATAATAATAATAATAATAATAAATGAAATATTTTGGAAGAGGCACAAATGCTATTAATCTTGATGTCGTCATGACAACTTGTTCATTTGGGACTCAAGCAAATTCACTTCATGTTTAAACTTTTGTTATATTTAAGTTGTCATATTTAATGTTATCAATATTAAAATGAAATACTGATGAAAACTTTCCACCGTACTCTGAAGATCAAAGTGAAGTTATACTCAAGGGTCAAGGGTCAAGATTTTTGTTTAATCTCACGTTGTTACCTTTGCCATATGATAATTTAAAATATTTGAAAAAAATAAATAAATAAAAATAATAATAATAATAGTCGTAGTAGAAGTGGGATTATTTTAAATTACTCTCGGAACCAAATACTTTGGAATTAAATTGAATGATCTAA
Organism: Alfaro cultratus; assembly: GCA_903066825.1. Lineage (NCBI taxonomy): Eukaryota > Metazoa > Chordata > Actinopteri > Cyprinodontiformes > Poeciliidae > Alfaro > Alfaro cultratus. The sequence continues at coordinate 10,622 of CAEFZX010005176.1, read as the reverse complement.
ATAATAAAAATAAAACTGACTTTATTTCAGAAGATTATTTTAATTCAAGTCAAATTTGTTGGGGAAAAAAAAGATTAAAATATTTGGAAAATTATAGAAATCTCGAATTTTGTTATTTTATGACATCCATCAAATCTCTTCCTTTTGGTTTTAATATTTTCCAAACATAAACAGAAATATTTTTTATTTATCAGCTGAAGTAGAAAACACAGTATGATTGCATTTTTGCTTAGTCATCACTGGAGGTGATGGATACATGAATCAAACCGTTTATTTCAGCCATAATGTGATTTGTTAAACTTTCCTGCAGGTTCATTTCGACAACCTTCCTGCCATCTACTACACAAACCTCCTCACCGCCAACTCAGTCCAGCTCATCACTCTGATTGCTACTGTTGAAACAAAAGATGGACGTTTTCCAAATTCCACATGTCTCCTAATCTACGGTGGTGTTGCAATGGTCAGTCTGTACCTCAGGATGATCATCGTCCTGGAAAGGTAACAGCTCTTAAAATCATGAACAATCAGGTTTGCAGAGTTTTGGCAGATATTTACAGATTTGCTCCGTTTTGTGTTGCAGGTGTTTTTTCATCATCCAGCTGCCTTTCATCAGACAAACTAAATATTCTTTAATAATCTGTGTTTCGGTCTGGGTTTTCTGCATGGTGCTCTTTCCTCTTCTGATATTTTTTGGTCAGTTTTCAGTCATCTTTGTTTTTGCTCTCATTCCTTCTGTCATCTTCGTCTTGTTTCCACTCGGGGCCTGCATGTCTCTGCCTAAAGCCGCCTCAGTATCTGCTGAAGGAAAACGTAGAATAATTGGAACTTTTGTTCTGCTGCTGATTAATTACTGTGTAACAATTGTCCCACCAGTTAGTTTCTTGACCTTTAGTTCATATTATTATGGTATGGGTCCTGACACACAGTTCTTTATGACCTTGTTTCTGCTCGGTCCTTTCATGGATCTGCTTCTGTTCCTTTTCGTGCGTGAAGGGCCCGTCGACAAGCTGCTGGCCTGTTTCTGCTTCTGCAAGATGGAAACACCTGCAGTAGAAGATGGCAGCAGATTATCTGTCTGACTGCAGCTCAGTCACATAGATAGGAAGAAATAAAAGGAGAAACCAAGCAAATGAGCAAAATATTACATTACTAACATTACTATTAGTAAGGTACTATTAGTTCTACTGTCAGTAGAACTATTAGTAATGTCACAGCAATCAGTCTCTAACAAATGAAGGTTTCTTTATATATCAATCTTTAGATCAGATGCAGAATTTTAGCCCCGTCTGTAACAGGGCACTGCCTGAATTACAAAAAGTTTGATATAAACATATTAATCCATTTAGAATCAAATATGACATTTTTCCAGCTTGTATGTTTATCTAGAAATGAAAGTGATTTTATCAAAAAGAGCAGATGAATTTTATTCAAATAGTTCAAAATCAATAATAATTTATCAGCCAGTAAAACTGTAAGTTAAAAATTTAATAAATTAGTTATTCAGTAAAAATTAGGGAACATTTGAAGACATGTCAGCATGAGTTTTAAAAAGTGAATTATGAATTCATACAAGAACAAATGCAACATCAAGTAGATGTTTTATCACCTTATTGCTCAGTTAACTTGTAGAAGTGAGAATCTGAAGTTTAAGCTCCATTTTCTCGGCCAAACGGATCTTTTTGGTTTTGGCTGAAGACTAAACAGAATCAAGAAACAACATTGTCTTTACATTAATAAGTAACAGTCAGTCTGTGCATCAGACTCATATTATAGAAAAGTTGTTTTTGTTGCATTATAGGAATAGCAGAACTGCTGGAGTTTGAGCTCAAGGGTTTTTATCCCAGCAGTTTGGAGCTTTAATGTTGGTGATACAATCAAACACCTTCAACAGAAACTGATGTTAATAATCAATAGATTTAATCAGTGTTTCACGTCACTGTGGGGGAACTTTCACCTGTCCTTTGTGACAGTGATGCTTCACTTTATTTGTTTTGCTCATAAGGTCCAAAATAAAAAGCCGATCATCCTGTTCACACCTGCAGCTGATCAAACGTCCAAACCGTTTCGATTTGGACTTTGGTTCGATCTGTCCAAACCGCATCGTTCCAAAAGTCTTGTGGTTTATTCAGATGAAACTGTGTAAACTATTGTTGTGCTGTTGTGTTTTTGGAGAGACAAAAACCATCATGTTTTTCTCCTTGAGTTATTTTTTAATGCTTTGCTTTAACATTTAACACATTAGCTGAGTCCTGCAGAGTCTCAGAGGTCAGGGGTTGATCTGTCGTTGTCCAGTGTGACCTTGTAGAGAATTTGTTGTGATGCTAACCTTACAACACAACTCTGTAAACGTAGTCAGTGTCCTGCAGCTTTTATACGTGTCCCAGGTCCAACCTGCATCAAGCAGCTGGATCACCTCCTGTAATGTGTAAGTTCTGCTCAGCTGGGTTGAAGCAGAGACACGTCTGAAGGTTACAAGACCTCTGCTGTACAACATTTATGGATGTTTTTACTTGTGAATAATTTTCTCTTAGTAGGGGAATTAATTTAAAATGGTTTTCCATATTTCTTCTCTGGTTGTTATTCAGAAACTCCTTTAACATCATTATGGATATAATTTTGCTTCTTCTGTGAACAACAACAAAGATGATGTTCAGTTAATAGATTGATCATTATCAGAAATAATCAGAAACTTGCAGATATTTTTCTCTTATTTTCAATGGAAGTTGTGAATATTTAGGTTTTTTTATGACTAAACTTAAAAAACATGTTGTTTTTTTTTACTCCTGTTACATTTAGAAGACAAAGCTGGAATCTTTAATCACTTCTTGATATTATATGATCTGCATGTTGTTGTGTCTGCAACCTGTATAATCTGTGAACATTGTTGCTGAATAAATGCTGCCCTCACCCTGTGACCCGTTTCTGCTTGTCAAACGTTTTGGATCATTATCCTGAAAAAAGACCCAATGACAGGAAACCATCAGATCTCTAGTGCAGGTCACCAGGTTTTTGCATAAAATGTGGTAAAAATCAATTCAAAAAGTCAGATGTCCTCATAAAATGACACAAACAGAAATTACTTCATTGTATCTGCAATATTTATCAATAATCTTATGTCACACATTGAGATCCCTTTAAAAGTCAGACATCAGTCAGGTTTGGGATGTGAAGTTCATCTTTGTACATTCAGCTCTGCAGAAGAATAAAACTGGTGTGATGAGCAGAAAAGATAAAACCAGAAGTTTTAATTGACCTTCAGAGGTCATTTTAGGGAACTTTTTGGGCTCCTTAAGTACCGTAACCACAAAAATCTTATGTAGATTTATCACCATGCTTCACTGTGGAGGTGGGATGGACCCTGTGATGAACCTTTCCTGGTTTATTCCAAATGTTACGTACAAGTATGAAAACTCTCCAAATCTGTACATCTTCAACATGTTCCAGTTGTTGTCAATGGAAATGCATTTTTCTGAACTTTTGTTCATGATGCAGATTTTTTTTGTACATTAAAAGCACAACCATAGCCATAATCAACTATTTTTAGTTTTTGAGGTAATGCCAGTAGAGAGTAGCTAAATCAAAAAGGCCTGATGTGTAGAATAGGACTGTCTGTCCTCTGTGTTCATGTGGCTGTAAGACCCAATAACTTCTGAGCAAAACCACAGTTTCCTTTTTGTAATTTGTGCTTCAACAGAAACATTTCCTATTTAAACAGCTGAGCGGAGGTGGAAGTCATACTGAGTAAAGAAGCTGTAAGTAAATTTAGTCAGAAAAACGTCATTAACTTTGCAATGAAAAGCATTGCAAAGTTAATGACGTTAACTTTGCGTTTTATTTTAAAGTCTTCCATGAAAACTTTACGTGGATCTGATGTGACGCTACATGAGCTTCACGAGAAAAAAAACTTAGCTAAAGTGTCTAAGCTAAAACCAAGTTTGTAGTTGTAAACACCCAGTGGCCACTTTATTAGGAACACCTGTGGCTTATCAACATACAAACCAGATCAGTCTATTACATGTCTGCAGCTGAGAGCAGAAGCTTAAACCGAGACTTGAGGAAGTTGATTTAAACTGATCATCTGAACAGGGAAGGAGGAGGTGCTTTACAGACTTTGAATGTAGTTTGTTGTTGGAGTCAGGTAGTTTGGTCTGAGTCCTTCAGCAACATCAGATTTACTGCAATTCTACAAACAAGTTTCAACCAAGGATTGTTGAATATCCTCTCATGTTTGCACAGAATAGGAAACTAAATCTGGATCTCTGTAGTCCCAGTAACATTAGACAACAACAGATCTGAAGACGGTTCCTCAGGATGATGAGGTTTTATTTCAGATTCAGACTGAAAATCTGAAGCTGACATGAACAACACGAGAGTTTGAGTCCATCCTGTCATGTGTTAATAATTCATGGTGCTTGCAGTGTTACAGTGATGACAACATTTTCAAAGCTTCTTGTGCACAAAAGAAAGAACCAGTTTGACCCAGTTTGTCACCCAGTGACTCCTGGAGAAAATCAAACATATATTTGAATACATATACATATATTTGTATATAATACAAATATACAAATACTTAAATCAAGTATTTGTATTATACTTGATTTAAAACACTGATAAACACAATAATGTGAATCATGTAAATGAATATGGAAGATAAATAAATAAAAAACCTTTGGTACCAATCTTGTAAGAGTTCTACTTTTTTTTTTTTTTTACACCATTTCTTGAAACAGAAACAGTAGTTCTAAAAGACAAGTATAAAACTCTGACCTGAGGGGAAAAGTCCAAACAGTTAGTGCGCAGGATGTGTGGGGTCTGCAGGGATCATGGTTTCTTAGACTTCATTGTGGATAATAACTCAGTCTTACCAGCTTCAGCAGCATCTTCAGACCAAAGTCTTTGACAATCTGAACACTTTGGACCAAAGTACGGTCATCTCTGGAACCCATCTCTTTGCTGTGGTATGATGTTTGGACGTCCCCATCATGTCTGCACTGTTTCAAGAATCTGAAAAATGTTCCCAAGGATGCACCAGGCTCTGCAGCTCCATAATTCCTCCTGATATCTTGCCTGATTTCTTTTGACTCTACAATCATGTCAAACAAGAAGCCAGTGTTTCAGGTTCGGCCTTAAAGGGACACTATTATTTATTATCCAGGCATACAGTGCCATTTGATGGCACATTCAAGTAACTATTTTACTTTTTACTTACTATAAAAATATCTCAAATATGACTTAAAATAAATTTGGCTTTGTAATTTATGTAATTGAAACTCCTGATCTTTCTGACACTCTTCCTTTAGGAAATCATCATGATTACTCTGTTAGCCCTTTACCAGCTTTGTGCTGAGAATTAGCTGGTATGATTAGCTCAGCAGATGTGCAGTTCCACCAGGTGTTTGCTAATTGCTGGCTAGTCTGAAGGAGCTGAATGTGGGAGTCGTGTGGAAGGGATGATCTGTGAGGCGAAAGCTCAGAACGCTGGAAACTGCAGCTTAGAGGAGGAGCTGTGTCTTAAAGGTGGCGCTCAGTAAACCAGGTGTCTTTCACAGCTGAATGGTTGCCATGGAGATTAGACATGCTTTTGTAGTTCCTATTCTTATTAGCCATATTTTTGCTATGTTTAATCACTTCAAACTTAGTGCCTTATTAGCTTTGGCATGTTTTATGTGAAACACAGATGGAGTTTCAGACTGAGGGGCGCGGGCCGTTACTGGAGCCACGGCGTTCTGCTGGAGGGGCAGAACTAGGCAACGGTCGGAAAGAACTGCCCAGTTAGGATCCATGTGCACCACACTGAGTGGTGAGGGTGGGGTGGTTTTGGCCACCTCACCGGGGGATTGTCTCTATCAATTTCATCTCCTTGCACGCATACTGCTGCACTCTTACGCAATCCTAACCAACACGTAAGACCAGCTCCAGTCACACACAGTCATGGGTGAACTGATAACAGCAGGTCGACACCCGGAGGCAGAGATGAAAGCAGACCTATCTCTCTATTCTTTAACTCTGTGTCATCCTTAAGATCTGCTGAGTGGCTGATATTTTTATTAACTGTATCTGTTCCAAAATGAGTTTGTATTTCACACTGCATCATTAAAGATTATATATTTTTATACACAGCTAATAATCTCTGTATTTCTTAAAGTTGAATGAAGACACAAAACCAGAGTCTCACCTGAAATAAAGATCTTGGGCTTGTGCAGACAGGAATGAACCTCGGACGCTGCTGCATACACACACACACACACACACACGCCCACACACACACACGCCCACACACACGCACACACACCTGGGTCTACTTAGCACCACCTTTAAGACACAGCTCCTCCTCAAAGTTGCAGTTTCCACACACACACAACCTCAAATTGATTCATAACTTTCTTTATTCACACAACCTCAAAATAGAGACAAACCCTACAAGACTGAAAGCTGGAATTTGGCTCCACAAAGTATTGACTCAGGGGGGCTGAATACTTTTTCACAACAGCTGAGGCTGCTGTTAATGTGCTACATAAATGAACTTTGACTTGACAACGCACTTACAGGAAACATCATTTATTCATAAGATTTCCTCAATTCTGAGTTTTTTCTTGAAGGAAGCATTAAAGCCAGTGCATTAACCACTAACATCCCTTTCAAAGCTTTAATTTAATGATTTTTGTGTATCCAGCTCTCCTAAGTGCTACAGAAAAAAAAAAAAAAGCTTAATTTGAAGCTTGGAAAACAGCAGCTTCCTTTTCAGCTGGCCAGTCAGTCAGATGTCAGCGCTCTGGGAAGTATTTCACTGGCTGAACAAATTTAGCCAAGCAAATGGTAAATTATCCACTTATTAGATTATTGGTTTGAAGAACATTGTTTGTCATTTTAAATTTGTTCTCTGTTGGTTAGCTTGATTGATATACAAATTAGTTGATGTGTTTAACTGTTGGAACCTTCTTTATGCGAAGCAGAGCATATGCATTGATATTAGTGTTCAGCTCTTGGTTTTGCTTCTTTTGATAGCTTGAGCTTCCATTTTAAAATGTTGTCTAACTAATCCTGAATTATATTGTTGCCTTGTTTTATCAACATGTCATTATTTATTGTGTCTTACAAATTAGGTTTATGGTGACATTCAGGTTTTGTCACAGAAAAGAGAAAAGCTTTATTTTGCTTTAGCCAACCAGAATATTACATGTAGGTAAATATTAGCCCAGTGTCATCTGAGATGTGAGATTGTTGTACTTTAAACATCTGAAAGAGGGAAACAGGCAGAACCTCATTCAGAAACATATTTTCCATCACAAGAAATATTATTGCTCACCCTGTAAGAAATTAATTGGACGCAAAGGTGTAAAGCCTCAAAGTAGGTAAGATGAGACAGGTGCATTATGGGTAATATTTCACAGAAGCTGCTCTGTGGTGAAACAAAATTTTGGAAGTGTATTTTTGTGAAGCATTTCTTCCTTCACTTCCTCTTTGTTTGACAAAACCCACTTCATCTGACCACATCTCTTTTCAACTTCGTCTGACCACATCTCTTTTTACTTGTGCAAAGGTCTGAGAGGGAGGAAGAGAAAAAATAAGTTTGAATCTTAAGAGTTATTCTCAATGAGTTTGACATGAAATTAACGAAGCTCAGTTTGTTAAAACAGTGCAAAGTTGTTTGATACATTTTGTTATGATCTTAAAGGATGCTTCCTTCCTGCTGGTAAAGATAACCAACTCATCAAACCATCTCCTTAATGCAGAGTCAGATGTCTTTGGTCAGCCTGTATGTGGTGTAACATGCAAACACAGTGTGCAAAGACTGCAGACCTGATGAGAAGGATAAATGGTTGAGAGCGAAACATTTCAGGACCTATAAACTCTGAAAAGGTAAATCTATTTTTTATGTCATGCACAGAATTTAGGAAAACACATTCAGTCTAAAGCTGCTGAGGAAAAATATGTTCCATATGTTCAATTCAATGAGAAAACAGATAAAATATTATGTTCCAATAGTTCCAGGTAGAAACTATCCACTTGCTTCAAATATGGATAATTTTCCATAGAGAATTACAGAAAAACAATCAATAACTGATAATCAGGCAACTAAGTAAACCTTTTTTAATTTCAGTAAAAACACAAAAAAATATACTGAACATTCAAAACAATCTCTTTAGGTATTGATTTTTCTCTTAGACTTATCAGAGATTGTAAGTGTTGTTAAAGGAAAATAAAGTCTCCATTATTCATTATTTTGCTCATGCAGGTTTGACACTGAAGAATGGAGAATATCGTCGTCAGCAACGGCTCATGGAACCAAAGCGTCAATCAGAGCATCTCCAACAGTGATGCCTTTAACAATAATAACGGTTATGATGATGAATACAGAACCCTTGTTTTTCAATCTGTGGATGTGGTGGATTGGATCACTATTTGTGTTGGGCTTCCTTTGACTCTGGTGACTATATTTGCTGTTTTATCAATGGTGAGTACACAGCTACTACACTGTAAAGCCAAATGTTCTTTTACGTAATAAGTCAAGATATTATTGCTAATCTATTCATTACTTTGCAAAAGGCAGGAAGATTCCTAATAAAAATGTGAATTGTAAACTACTGATAGTGAGTATTTGCTTTGCGCTGAGACAATTCTCTTTTTTTTTTTCTCGCTTTTGAGAACATTTGGGGAAGAACAGAGTTGATCTCCAGCTCTGGCCATGAATATTCCTCTGTCCTCCTCTGCTGCTGAGAGGACATTCTCTGTTACCAAGCAAATACAAACACATGCCAGGAATACAGCAGGACAGAAGCATCTCGTGTTATGTTTGTAGAACTAAAATCTACTAACAACATAAATTTGTGTTCTGGCTTTATTTCCTTTTCCTTTTCTCCTCCCGCAGGTGAAAAAAGATCATGTTGCTCCAGTTTACATCCTCAACCTTCTGATCTCGGATCTCATCCAGCTCTGCAGCAGAATTCCTCTGATGTTACATGAAGATCCTAATGTCTCCTTTCTTTATGCTTTCCGGTTTGGCTTGATAACCAGTGTTGGATTCATGATGTGTGTTTCCCTGGAAAGGTAACTATCTGCATTCCTTTATGTCTGTGTTTCTGTCTGACACCATTACATCAATGCTCAACAACATTTGTCTTTTATTCCAGGTATCTGATCGTTGCCAAGCCGCTGTGGTACAGGTTTAGAAACAACATCAAGATGTCTGTGTTGGTCTGCGTTGCAGTCTGGATCCTTTCTGTCATTTTTATCTTCAGCGTTTATCTTCCCCTGGAACTAAAGACCAGTGGGATCATATTGGGTGTGTTTCTCCTCCTCCCTCTCCCCTTGTTCATCTTCTGCCTGGTTCGGACCATTAAAGTTCTGTCTGAAACTCGCAGTGTCTCTGCTGATGAGAAACATCGAATCTTTTCAGTCCAGGTTGTGGTGTTGCTTACATATATACTACTTTTTCTGCCAGTTATATTATGCTTAGTTTTGGAGGAAGTTAAGGAAAATGTCATTTTTCAAGCTGTTGCTGCAATTTGTCAATGTCTAAATCCTCTTGCAGACTCAGCTCTGTATATTTTTCTGAGGAAAAGTGCAGTTGATAAGATTTTGGCTTCACTGTGTTCCTGTAAAACGTCTGAGAATCAGAAGATCAGCAGCACTGATGATGACAACATGTCCGCTCTGCAGACTACAGCTGGTTAGGTGCCATAGATGGATAAATATCTTTACATCTTACTTTCATGAATTCTTCATGATTCTTTTATTGTCCTCTGAAAATTAAAACCCAACAACTGAAGAAATGATTCCTGTATTTCAGGGATTGAGTGCCTAAATGTACTCACTGTTACCACTTTTATGAAGTTTCTCATAAATCTGTTTAAGATTGAAAGAACTGAAAATTTAATTCTGCTTCTCCATATTTGGTTCTGGTTCTATGGATGCAAAGTTGACAGACTTTTGAAATCAATGTTTTGCTGTGTAAAGAAGAATCAGGAGATCTGATAATGTCAACGTTTCAACTTTACGTACTGCAGCAGTTTAGGCTCCACAGATGGATAAATATCTTCACAACTTACTTTCTTAAAATATTCTCATGATTACTTGCAAAAAATATTAAGTTTAAATGATTTGTTTTGATTTCTTCATGATCCTCAACAACTGAAGAGATGAAAAGCTGCTTGATTCTCAGATTTATATCAACTTCTGTATCTCAGACATTTTTTTAAATAAACTTTCATAGACTGTTTATCTATATTTATTTCACACATTAAATTTAATCAGGTACAACAGAAGGTGTTACATAAACAGTTTTTATTTAAAATAGTTTCTGTGTTGTGCTGTGGTGGTGCAGGAGTTTAGCACAACCCACATATGGAGGCCTTAGTCCTCGACGTGGCCATAAAGAAAAACGTTTCCGTAATTTAATTCATTCTGAACCACATACAGTATATCCTCTTGATAAACAGAAGACACGTAAAATCAGTGGGATTTTATTGAAATGTTCAATTTGTAGAAAAATATTTAATGAGTCAAGAGAGTTCTTTAAATAAATAGAAAAAGGGAAATAAAAAACATAATGACTCCAAATCCTCCAGGAGGTGGAATGACTTAAAGATGTTGCATTTGAATTCTGCCAACAGTTCTATTTT
>CAEFZX010005173.1:0-42823 GCA_903066825.1 Alfaro cultratus | reverse complement strand
GACCTACATTTTCTTTTTAGCACTTGTCCCTGTTTTTTTTTAAAATTTTATTTTTTTTTTTTTTTTTTTTAACTTTATTATTTTAACTTTTTTTATTTTTTTTTAATCATTTTTTTTTTTTTTTTTTTTTTTTTTTTTTTTTTTTGTTCAGCACTTTAGTCAGTGCCTGCTGTTTTTAAAGTGCTTTATAAATAAAGCTGGCTTGGCATGGTGAATTCCCATTATGATGTTTTTCTAGAAATGTTTCCAAACCATAAAAAAATACTTTTACTTAACTTGATTCTTCTGTTGCGCTTGTTAGCATTTGCGGTGTTTTTCCTGGCCCGGATGGGGCTATGTTGTGAATACTGGGTGGACTTTTCCTTTTGTTTATTTCTCTCTGTGCTCTAGCGTGTTAGGAGCAAAGGGCTATCTGTTTAATTAGCTCATTCTGTCCATTATGTTGTGTGAGAGTCAACGTTATCTCAATCTGCACCATGCCGAACTCAAAACCTCTCACTGTTTCCATGCTGCTGCAGATGGAAAATACTAGATGGAAATCTGTCCCAGTGCTTGTACCTCAGGAAATGGATGTCCTTCCTCAAGAGCAACAATGAGATGTACAGTGTGTCCTCAAGGATGTGTCCAACTCATCTGAACCCCTACTGCACAGTAAAGGTTTTATAGAGTCAGTCTTTTCCTGGTTATCTATACAATTTCCTATAGAGACATACAGTAAGTCGTTATGTTATTCCTCATAACGACTTTCACATCTAACAAAATGTACCTCTGGTTAAGGAGCAGGAAGTGATAATTATTGACAGTATATCTTACCAAATGATATAAGAAAGGAATTAATATTTGTTTCTTTATAGGACTTTTACGATTTCCAAATACAGCTTCCCAGATGATTTAGCATCACCTGCCACTGTAAATCAAGAATTACTTACTTTGGCCCAAGAAGTTGATGCAGATAATCACTTTTTATTGTTCTATAATACGATTTAGCATTAATGTTAATTTAATAGTAAAAGCAGTACAAAAATTCAGCAATCAGTCAAAAATATGACAGAATTTTTGTGTTCCACAGTATTTTGACCACATGGAAAGAGTCTGGACACCACTGGTCCAGATCAGTCCACAAGCAACATTTTGAGATAAAAAGCTACTCTCTATAAGATGTTGTTCATTTAAACTGACTTTCAGAATCACTGTGATTATTATGCTTTTTGTCTTAGTGTTTAAGAGTTTGAGACATGGGCAGCTGAGTGCTGAGTGACAATATAGCTTTGAGTTTGTTTGCCCACCCTTCTCTTGTGAAGATAAAATGCCAGTGTTACAACCGATGCGTTGTCAGAGAATGACAGGTGATTCTGACGAAGGAAAGAAAAACATACTGAGTCACTGTGATTGAACTTAACATCTGTTTCTTCTGGCCCACCCTCTTGTTCAGACAGGACTGTAATCAGTTGGTGTTTCAACATGGAGATTTAGCAGCTGAAATTATGTAGAAAACTGCTAAGTTCATAATGTAAGCGTTGTAGGAAGTTGTGAAACTACCTGAAAGAGCACCTTTGTTTTGTGCTAATCCTGTTTTAGTCTTGGGAAACACATTTTCCAAACTGGTTCATCAAACATCATTTGCTGTTTTTTGTAAAACAAGACTTATATCGCCTCTGTAGACTCTGATGGCCTTCTGTTGTGCCCTGGTTGAGTATCAATTCACTTTGTTTACATTTCTTGAGCCTGTCTTCTCCCACCTTAGTCAACATGCATCACTCAAATATAATCTATTCATTGATTCTTTTGATTTTCCTGATCAGGCTGAAAATCTGCTGATTCTATGTACATCTCTTACATTCTATGATTCTATGAGTTTGCATTTAACTCAACTCGCTCCTTTGCTTGTGTTATGTCTTTGCTTAGAATAACAAATAGTTTAGCTAAGTCTGGAATGTGAGGTCAATAATATCCCAACTCAAATGTTTAAGGATTCCTTTTGACCCCAGCAATTATTCTGGGGTCACTCAAGCACAGAAAAATGGTGACTTTAAGCCGGTTTAAATGCTTCCTGTTACCCTTTTACCTATATGCTTGTTTGTTTCTGCTTCCTGCATTGTAAAGATTATAATCTTTGCAGGAAACTTTGTTACAAGCAGGAAGAGGGATTGGCAGGTTTATGTAGGAGAGCTTATGGAATTTCTTTCAGATGACACAACCAACACTTTTTAGTCACATAATTTTATGTTTTGGTTTGTGTGGAAGACAAAGACAGCAGTGTCGCGTTTTTTTGTGTCTATCATCCAGGTCATCAATGACTCATGACTTGTCTATGTTGAAAGAGTGTTTGCTTTCACCTCAGGCACTTCAGCATACCTTGGAACTCCACACTTTAGCAACAAAAGGTGATTCGACTTACAGACAAAGAATCCTCAACTTAAAAAGTATTACAAGCTATAAGCTAGATCTCTAATTATTTTTTTACGTACAGGTACAACTTGAGCAATGACACAAAAAACACCAGCATGTTTATATTTTACTAAGTTATTTATTATTCTGCGTTTATGATTTGCAAGGAAAATTTAAATGTCAAACGCTCAACTACAAAACTAAAAGTGATACTGTCGTTTCACCCTGTTAGTAGTAATCAAAGCCCTGGGATAGTTTTAAACATGATTGGATTTAATGTTTTGTTACATGTGAAACACAACCTTTTTCCAATCTACAGGCCTTTCACTTTAAAGTCTGTAGTGTTCCCATAAAGCATGTAGTTTGCCACAGATTGTACTCTTTCTTAATAAAGTGTTCCGGGCCCTTGACACATGACTAATGAATTGCTTCCCACTGGATTTGATAAGTCAGATGTTGATCTAATCTCAAATGTCCAATAATATTTGCAAGAACACCCACAGCAACTATGACTCATTTAAATCCTAATTCTGGGCTTTCTAGGAAAATGACATCCTGCTGCAACACATTTTGTTTCATTTTCAGTATTGCAGTGTTAGTGGAAGGTCTTCTATAATAGCCCGTTTCTGATTTTTTAACTCTTATTTTCTTTTCCCTCACAGATTTCAACTTTGAGGCGCCAAGGTAGAACTCTGTACCCCACAGTGCCTGAAAATGCTGAGAGGGAGGCCCAGAGCCTGTTTGTCCAAGAGGTAAACTTATTTCACTATGAAAAGAAGCAAAATCAGATCTCAGCCAGTTTATCCTCAAGCTGCCTCATTAGGAGTTAACTGTTACTGAGTCATTTGCATCTTATTTGTCGTGCTATTGTTTAATTTTTTTTACCAAATGCTCAAAATGCTACCAAACAAATCATTTAAAAATGGATGAACCTTCTTCCATGCATGCTATTTGTGAGCAATTGTTGTCAACCAGTGTCCATATTAGTTAGTTCTGTCAACACAACAGACCAGCCAGAACTCAAGAACTACTTCCTTTTCTACTTCAAAATAAGAGTCTCAAGCAGAGCAACAGTGTCAGTCTTAATTAAAGAGCCCAAACTGACGTATTTGACTCAAAATGATTGTTTTTCTTAACTTTGCGAGACAAATGTCACTTTGTCCCAACATCAACTTACGCCATTGGCCATTGGTATTTTAATTGTCAACTGTCCAGAGGTTGTTGACAAGAAAGGAAGCAAATATTTTCTTGTCTGTGATGGATCTTGTCTAAGCTTGCAATATCCAGCTCTTCTCAAGTCACATTAAAATCTTAGGGAGCATTTTGAAGTAAAGTGTGTTAAACATTCACTTAGAGCTGACCAAATCTCTAAAATCTAACCACTAAGATCATACGCAACACTGCTACTCCTTTAAAGAGCCACACGGCAGCTGCATGCTGACAGTCCACCTTCCAGGTCACAGGTCAGCGGTTAGAGAACGGCGTGTATGAAGTCATGAAGATACCAAGACACAGCTCAAGTGTTGTGTGACATCACTCAGACAGCTGCACAGATTGAAAGCTTCTCTGTTTCTAATTCGTCTCCTGTTCAGGTTACGTTTCGTCTCCCAGCAGGGTCACTTCTTGTAAGCGCCACGCATTTCTGCTGAACAGATACCTTTGAGCTTCTCCTATCACTGTCTCTAACAATGAACAGATGTCCACTTTCCAAGTAAACGAGGATAGTGATACACTCCCTGCCGAGGCATGGTCAGACCGAGGTGGAGTCACCACACACTCCTTTTCCGCTAATTTTCTGAAGAATGTTGTGTTGAGATTTAGTATTTTTTCTGTATCTGTGGAATTTCAAGGCAAAAGTTCACTTTGAGGTTGTCATCTTGTTAGTATCATTTTAGTATCAAATTCAATGGCTGTAGGTCAGATAACATAAAAAATGAACCATCTTGTGCAAAAGGTTTACAAAGCCAAGAATAAAGATACATTTTAAAAACAGAAATAAGCATAAACTATTATTCCACAGCAGCTCTGAGATGCAGTCTCACATCTTTAACCTGTTGTAGATCACAGACCTTCTCTTTAAAGATACTAAGAGACTGTTAACTGCAATTATTAAAAGCAATTAAGTCATTTATTTGTAAATTCATATATAAAAATCTCTTGTCTGAAGGACATGAATAATGCAGTCTTCATTCAGACACAGAGCTTTTGTGAGGAAAGTTGCACCTGTTACATTTCTCAACGCCAGCAGTGAGAGTTGCCTTTAAAAGTCTGTGTGGCTCCTTCTTTACCAGTAATATATGTTCACTGGTCCATGTTCAGTCTCCATGGCAACCAACTGCTGAGCTGGCAAGGTGATGGTGGGAGTCTCCATCATATTTTCTGTGTGGCTTTAATGTGGACAAGCTCTACTGCACCATCAGGACACAATGCATTGAAAAAATAAGAGAAATCAAACTTTTGTCAGAAAATGTCTGTCCAAAAATGCTCATTGGTAATGCAAGAACTCCTCAGTGTTCTATAAATCGAAACCCCCTCTGATCAGAGTTCAAAATGGAGATTCTCACCTTACTGTAAGTTTTTATTTGCCTAAATAATAGCTTGACTGCAAGGCTTTTAGCTGGGAAACTCAGCCTGTTTTAGCCTTTTTTTTAACTTGTTACTATTAAACTGTTTGGTAGCCTAGGTGAAAAAAAAATTTAAGTCAGATCCCAGAACCTGAATACTTTAATTTAGGTTGCAAGTTTCATTTAACTCAACTGTCTGCAGTCATTTCCTAATTAGTAAGTAGGGTCCACCCGTGTGTAACTTCATCCTAGTATAAATAGAGGTTTTCTTGGAGAACATTAGTGAACAAACAGCATCATAATTTAAAAGGAACACAGCACATATGTTAGAAATAAGGATTGTAAACGCTGCAGTCTGTGTCTTTTAATGGGGTTCAGCTGTCTGCAAACCCACTGAACGAAGTCCCAATAATTGATCTCCAATGTCTTCGCAGTGCATTAAGACCTACAAGTCTGACTGGCATGTGGTCAACTACAAGTACGAGGATTATTCTGGGGATTTTCGACAGCTTCCAAAGTAAGTCAGCAGTTTAAATCTTCAGCTCTGCAGTGAGTAAAGTTAACTTGTCCTACATTATGACATCAGCATGAGGGGAGTAATAACAGGTACTTTATAACACATAGATGCCAAAGCTGTCATCTATTTTCATCTGCTGCCTTGGCTGCTTTGGAAAAAATGTTGTGTGCCCTAATTACAAGGAAACACATATGTTTCATTTACGTGCAAACCAGTGTTTCCTTTTTGTTTCATGGAGCACAGCACCATTTCTAAAATACAGCCATGTGGAAAACACCCTCATTTTCAAGAGATTGTGTCATCAACAACAATTTCTTCCCTGAAGAATATATATTTTGCTGGTAGTGTGTTAGCTGACAATGTCCTGCACACTGTAACGATTGCCAAATGTTTTGTTGCTTCACTCATTCTGGGGAAATGAAAACAATGCTTCACGACACAGATCGCCTGTTAAATCCCTGGCACTGTTTCTGTTAATGTGAAGTTAGCATTTGGCAACTTTTCATTTCCTCGTTTCCTTGAACCATTACTGTAAATGCTGCATTTATATCATCCTGGACTTTCCATTTATAATGTTAACTGCTGACACTCTTGAGAAGAGTTTTCCAAATATAGTCAACATTTAGTAGATTTAATAAGTCAAAGGTTGAAAATGTCATCTCAGTCAAAACACAATGCATTTGAAAAACTTACACAAGCAAAAGTGTTTGATAAACTCAAATTTCATCTGTTTTTACAGCAAAGCACCCCGGCCTGAAAAACTGGCTGTTCATGTGTTTGAAGTGGATGAAGATGTTGATAAAGAGGAGGTGAGTTCATGAACTATATTATTATTTTATAATAATAAAATAATAGAATGTTTCCTTTTAAGTTTGCTTAAGTTTGTAGTCCAGGAAAGCTATTTTTATTTCGCTGTTTGAATTGGGCAAAATATAGAAAAGTAAAAATTACAGTAAAATAACATATTTTCTTACATGATAAATCGCCTTGATTATTATGACTGCTTTCATGTCCCTCAGTCTTACATTGTACTGCCCCTTAAAGGCAAGATTGACATGGATTCATATCCTGGGCAGGAAAAAAATTTCAACTGATCATTTCTCCCAATTTTTACGTATTTCAGTATTTTGGGGTAAAGTAAATGTCACTTCACCCTGCCAGTTTCATATATATAGTTTCATTTAAAATATTTGCTTATTGTTTGCAATAGGAATAATGAATTTAACATATTGAATTTATTATGTCGTCATCCACAAGTGGTAATGGTGATTACATTTTAGAAAGACTTTCTCCACAAGGATGTCTTGGTGCACTTTGAAAAAAGACTAATGTTAATTATGATTTATTTATGTTTCATACTTTAAGGATTTTTAGGTTTTCCAGCTCCACAATATTCTATTTGTTTTTTTTTTTGTTTTTTTTTAAAAACCCTCCTTCATTGGTACATTGGTGTCACATATTTGTAGTTTTATTATTTCTTTTTCATTAAAAAAAATCACATCAAAGCTATCCTGCAAATTCTACCTTTCCCTAAATAAGGCATTATTTCTTCCTCTGAAGTAAAACACCATTTTCTGCCTCAGAGCTGAACTCAAAGGACTAAAATTAAGTACAATAAAATTTTTGTTGCTGGATCAGAGGCAGATTTCAGAGCTTCAGCATTCATCTCTCTTCATCTCTCTTCATTCATGTGTGACAGAGGGGATGTGTGCTCCTGCGAAGATTAAGTGAATATAGTTGTTGTCTTTGGAACTGCTTGTAAGTCTGTACAAGGAGGCTAATAAGTCACCTGACAAACCCTCAGATCTTGCTGGGAGTGTTTTAAGCAGCAAAGATAATCCTAAACTCTTGTTGAAACAAGTGTTATCTGAAATAATACAAGGTCACCAACTGCTTTGAGAGAAGTATCGCAATTATTCTGACCTTCCTCCACACCTCACTTTTGGTGTTGTTTTTCCAGTTATACAAATTATGGGTTACAGTAAAGATGTAAAAATTTCTGGATTGATTTATGCTGGTCTAATTTTTTTTTAGCAACATAGAAGCCATATGTTTTAATGGGGTTTGTGTATACATGTTTTATCCACTCTATAACTGTGTATGTTAGAAATCTGCAACATTTGTTGTCCATCTCTCTCCTGTGTCCTCAGTTTGGCCTTAGATCTCGAATGCCTTCTGTTTCTGTCTTAGTGGTTAAAGGCTGTCACTTTTCTGCCTCTATGGTCTGTACTTGTGAAGGCTGTCTAGACACAGATGAGATTAAACAGGCTCTGACCCTTTCCAGCTGCTTTTCAGCGTTCTTCAGTCCTCCACAATGAAACTGTGAGAAGACAGTCAGCACTTTTAAAATTCCCTTTTGTTTTACTAGACAGAGAAAAGGAGAAAAACGAACATTGGATCAGAGCAAATGACATCTTGAAAGGTCATTTACTTTCCTTCTCATGAGAGATTTCTAGAAATGTGGTTCCTTAGTGGAGCCCTTTAATGGAGAAAAGTTCTAACTGCAGATGAAGCAGGGCTGATATAAACCAGGACAGATCTTCTATCACTGCTCTACTAATTGGTTTATTTTTGTAGACGATGGAGCAAAGCAGGTCACAGTATCTTGTGTTCTGGTCATATGTGAAACTATGATTTCATCCCACACATGATAGGAGTGTGGTGTAAAATGGCCCGGATTTGTATGTTTCTTCTCTGAAGTTGGGGAAATTTATTTGTTTAAAAAGTCAGCGTTTGTTTTATGTCTTTGTGCCTGCTTGTTTTGATTGAGACAGCTCGGCACATCTCTGGCTCTCTGTGTCTTCTCAAAGCAGTAGATGAAAGCCTTTGCACACACCAGAACCATGGCAGGGTCACTAATTAGAGACATGATCTAATTCTTATGACGCTTGAATGCAAAAAAAAGTCCAAAGTTTTCTCTGGTTTTCTAAATAAATAGATGTCTTTAGTAATTATATCGCCATTCTAAGCTGCAGTTCTAAACTTTTTTTTTTTTGTCTTATATTTTCTTTATGTCTTGTAGGACACTGCCTCCTTAGGATCCCAGAAAGGGGGCATTTCCAAACACGGCTGGCTGTATAAAGGGAACATGAACACTGCAATAAGTGTCACCATGAGGGTGAGAAAACAATGATAAAAACTTTCAAAGCTGGCCTTTTTGGGCTCTCCAGAAAAATTTTAGTAAGAGAAACTCTGCTGACAAACACATCCAGATGTGAGAATCTTACTACTGATTTAATACCTGCTTAGGAATTCTGACGTTAACCATCGTGGAAAGTTTTCTTTTTTTGTCCCAGTTAATCAATGTAATGATTCATTTTCTAAGCTTGGGAGTGCAGTTTTATCCAGGATTTATTTATGTAAGGGATAATGTCTGACAGGGTGCCTATTTTTAGGAATTAATGGATGAAGTTAAGCAAACAGGATCGCAGTTTTCAGTAGTGTTGCCTTTACGACTATATGGTCTTGCACCTGAATCCTTTCCAGGGCCTTTCTGTTTGTATGTTTTAACTCTGCATGCATTGGTAATCTCCAGATATCAGATAGCAGTACAAAAGCATTTAGGTCAGGTTAATTGGTTGACTAAACTGTGCTTATTTGTGCATGCATGTCAGTCTTATACAAGTCCCCTGCAGATATATTTAGAGTTACTGTACTTTTTACGTATTGCAACCATAAAATGTGGGATTTTACGCAATTACACAAGGCTTCATGGTTTCCAGTGTGGTGTGCATTTATATTTAGCCTTTCTCTACCCAGAAAACCCTGACACACATTAAATGGTAAATGGCCTGTACTAACTGAACACTGACACATATTATGATGCAGTGGATTTTTATTGACAGATTGTTTGTGGATGGATCTACAAATACAAACGAGACAAATGAACAAAATGCAACTGTTTCTTTTCTGGTAATTGAGACCTGAATGTTGTTTCTTTCCATCATTTCAGTCGTTCAAGAGGAGGTATTTCCACCTTACGCAACTTGGGGATGGCTCGTACAATCTAAACTTCTACAAGGATGAGAAAATCTCCAAAGAGCCAAAAGGAACCATTTTCCTGGATTCCTGCATGGGTGTGGTTCAGGTACACTCTGAATTCTTGAGGTCATCTCTGGCACAGAGACCCTGATTGTTGAGGCTTGCTGAACCCGAATGACCGTTTGCATGTTTTCCCAAACAGGATATCCATGTTGGCGCCGTGTTTGCTAATGACATAGCCCGATCCTGTATGGGGGATTTAAAAGCCTGACAATACATGCAACCATTCTGGAAATTTCCTCATTGCAATCCTCTACAGGATTAGCTTGAAGCATGAGTTGCAACAGACAAAGCTGTCAAAAGAAGTTGTTGACAGCTGCTGAAGAGTATTCTCTGCATTTTCATGAAAGATGAGCTCTCTCCTCCCCAAGGTCGTGTTTTTCTGCTGACGCTCAGCCAGTGAAGCAAGGTGAATGCTGAGGCCTTACTTCTGAGCACTTTCCTCTGGCCTCTCAATCAATTCGGTGCTCTTCCATCTGCTCATATGGAGAAAACAATTCATGTGGGCATTATCATATAGCTTTCATCACAGTTGATGGAAAGATTTACCTATCAGGAGGTCAACTGGATGATTGGGATACGATCACAAGGGAGAGCAGGACTTTGGTATTATCTTTAAAATCTTCAAGATGTTTAGAACTTTTATCTTTGTGACGTATGATAACTTTACCTTTCTTTAGGTTTTCATATAGCAACAAAATTTTATTTATATCAATATTTGGCAAAAAACAAAGGCTTAAACATCTGAAATGAAAGGAACCTTTGAAAAAGCAGAATAATAACCAGAAAATAAAAGATTTAAAATCCCCTTGACTATCTCCTTTCTAGTCAAACCCCATTGGTATTGCACTCAGAAAGAACCAACACGTTGGCCATTAAATGAATAATGACCTTTCTAAGAACACTGGAGAGTTCTTAGAGAGGTCCTCTGCAGTGTTTCAAGTACAGTATGATGATGTACTCCTCGTTACATGCATTGGAGTGTGAAAATTCCCAGATTGTTTGAGCATGCACAAAACTTCAGTGATGAAATTGTCACAGCTCAATATTGTGGTGGCATCATGCCTGAGCATTGGGTGCTGTGTGGAAAGAGCCTGGTCACAGGAGTGGTAGCTTGAGCATGACATGTAGATCTACATGGTGTTATCAGATAATCTGAAGCAGTAGAGACCAAACTCACTCTATGCCAAGACTATAACATAATCACACCCTTAGTAGGCCATTTATGCTCCAAGTAACCTAGTTTGCTCACTTCATATTTCTTATGCTTTTCCAAGCAAACTTCAGAATCACCCGTCATTAAGCCACGGCCCACAGCCGTTTCCCAATAACTTGCTCCATGAGTAGACCTGCAGATGTTTATGTTGCAGCTGGAACGGCATGTGAGATGACTTCATATTGCTCTTCAAGCTGCTCCAACACTTTGGGAGGGATCAAGCATTTGCACAAAAGCACATTTGACTTGTCCTAATATGTGGGTAGTGATCGCTGCTGACCAAGTCTGAGCTCAGAAATATAAATAGGTATATAATGCAATCTCTCAGAGCATTTTTGTTTTCTTTTTTCTTATCATTATTTTTTTTAAATCAGGGACACGGTCTGATTTGTGTAGCTGTGTTGTCTAAAAAAAATGTGTTGAGTCTTTCAACCTGTAGTGTTCATCCTGATTATGGATGTTATTATCCTAGTTTTATTTTCGTCCTAAACACCCCCTCATTATTCACTCTGCCTGCCATTGACTGTTCCTCCCAGTCACTCCCACTCTGTTGTTTTTACTATTCAGACAAATAAAAGAAAATGACACAGAATAACAAACACCAAAGTGCTAACTTTAATGAGACAGCTTTCCCCAGTCCTTTAAAGACTCCTAGCTAGTTTATTAAAATCCATAATAATTTTAATAAGAACCGAGCACTTTCCTCTGGGCTCTCAATCTGCGGAGCTGTCGCGTCACAAACAAACTGCAGCTGCTTTGGCCCCAATAGCTTCTGAATGAGCTGAAACTGAGAACAGTTAAAAGCCTAAAATGGGGCAGTGACATCACTCCTGGTGGCTGATTGAGGTCACATTTTGGCTGCAGGTAATTTTTTTTTTTCTGTAGCTGTGGAAGGTCAGTGGTGCACTCTTGTTTAGCTCCAACTTATTTCACCTATAGTCCACATTCCTTCAAAGCAAGACTCACCTCTCGTTTACTTATGTAGAGAAATTGTTGATCCAGTAAACTGTGTGAACATTTAATAGATTTATGAGCTTACAAAGCAAAGAGAGACCAGTGAGGATGAGGGGAGGTATTGAAATGAATCACGCATGGTTTAAATCATAAAAATAAACGTCTCCTACCTTTTGCTGACTGGATAGGAGTTTAATATTTGGATTGGAGCTGGTAATAAAACATTCCACCTCCCCCTACCCTGCAGTCTATCTGTGTTATCTGTGCAGAATATTACTTACTATTATTATCTTTTTCATGTTTTCATTGCATTATCTGTGCAGAACAACAAAGTTCGGAGGTTTGCTTTCGAGCTGAAGATGCAGGATAAGAGCACGTACCTGCTGGCTGCAGAAAGCGAAGCAGAGATGGAGGACTGGATCAACATGCTCAACAAGATCCTCCACAGCAGCTTTGAGATTGCCATGCAGGAGAAGAGGAATGGAGACGTTCATGATGGTGTGTGTGTGTGTGTTTTTGATATGACAATGAGTATTATTTTGTGTCCACCCAAATATTTAACATGACAACTAACAAAAAAAGTTGCTTTTTTATGATAACAGTGATCAAGTACAGTATGGGAATTAAGTCAGTGTTTTATTTTATTAAATCAATTTTGGTGGGTGAATTATACTTTGTTTCCATCATGAATCTTTAATCAATCAGTTTCTAAGCAAAATCAAGTTTGCTTTTGAAATTTCTGCTGTCAGGAATGTGAAAGATGAAGAAAGTCCACACAGTTTGTACTGTCAGTTATACTACATGCAACAATTTTCAGCCTTGCACTTGGGAATTGAGACATATTTCTGAACCCACAGCACCAATTTCAAAATTGTTGCATTTTGGTATAATTGCCTTTAATATTGTAGTGCAGGGAGACAAATGATAGAAATTATTTTTATACACCTGTAATATTAAATACATCTCAAAATCTAACACTAAATCGCATTTAAGGTTTGGCGGCCTTGGTTGATGTTTGTCCTTGTTCGTATTTGTTCTCCTTTGTTTTCTTCATTCTCAAGCTGATGAGTACAATGTTGCGTAACCATTGACACAATGTGACCCTGGTTTGTTCCTCATTAGTTTTTATGTAACAAGGCTAATTATGCTGCCCAACTATTATCATTATTAGATTACCTTCAGAGATGCTGGATGATAATGATTCGTTATGAGCAGCTTCCACAAGTCATGGCACTCATCTCCTCTGTTTCCTAGTAGCTTTTTTAATGTATGGTGTAGTTGGAGATGTAGTACCAGACCACCCAGGCTTCTAATGCTCACCTCCCGTCTCTTCGGAGGCTTAGCCTTGTAAGAGAGAAAAAGCAACTGCCTCCCTGCAGAATGCTCCACTAATCTTTTTAACTCTTCAGCTTTTATTAATTATCCCGTGCTTTAAAGAAAGAGGATTGGGGGTCATTGAGGTTGAAAATATCTGGGAGTTTTTTTTTTTGTAGTATTCCTCTGAGACTTCCAGTGTCTCCCTTTCAGTCCCAATTCCACAGCCTCCACAGCTGAATTAGTGTTTACTAAGCCTTAACATGTCAGGGAATGATTATGGGGAATTCACTTTGCCATCTCGATGTTCTTTTTTTTTTTTTTTTTTACATCCACTGTGATTTATATTTTCTTATAGATGATGATCTTGGAAAGTCAGACAGTTCTTCTGGCAGCCTGGATAGCTTTCAGGTAGGTCCTACTTGTGCATTCAGCACAACACTTCTGGTACTTCTTAAAAAAGCAAAGAAAGAGAAACTCTTCTGCCACAAACATGTGTTTTCATTTGGGATTTTGGGATCAAATGCCTGAGTTTGGCAGTAATTCATGTGTTTTTGTAGATCTGATCTGACTTTTGACACAGACCTCCATATTTATTGGAACCTTGCATGAACGTGTAAAAAAGCTTAACTTAAATTTATATTTTACTGCAATAAGGCAGTTCCATCACATACAGCTACTCTGCTTTCAGCCTCGAGTGAAACAAGCAACTTCTCTGGTCTTGCAGAGTATGTATATGCCTTTAAGTGTTTTTTGCAACAAGCACTTCACATTGAAGAATAGAAACACCTGATGCCCCCTGTTAGGTGTGATTTAGGGTGTATGATGCAGCAGGTCTGTTTCTCCTCCAAAGGTTTTGGAAACCACAATAACATGCAGGGGATGACAAATGCTTTCCAACCAGCACATTTCCAAATCAAGTAGCCAAATTGGCACCAAAATGTGTCAGTAAACACCAGAAAGATTTCCGTAAAAGAGTTTAAAAATACTGACTTAAAGGTCACTGTCTTTTCATCTTAGGATCATATTCAGTGTCAATATTTTACTGTGCCTCCAAAAATTTTCCTGTCAAAAATCATCGAACAAAAAGGGAAACAGTCAATTTTAAAGATCTGTTAATTTAGAAGCATCCAAAGGCATGCAGACCGAAAAGAATTTTGGTTCAGACACTTGAAGGAAAAGAAAATCTGATGCTGTTATTGCAATCAGTGCTGCATAATAGAAAAAACATATGCTTTTAGATGTGGAAACTTATGGGTAAAAAGAGTGTGATTAGTGACACTCTGCTCCTGAGATAGATGCTGGCACCACATCAGTCTTGCCACCATTCCTCATGTCATCTATTAAATATGAAGCCTCACTTCCAGCTTGGTGCAAATGGCAACAAAATGTCCTAAATGTAAAACCATCTGGGCATGAAACTTTGCAGTTTTTCCTATGGTTTAGGCACTGTTTTGTTCCCTTATAGAGCACCAGGGATATTGAGTCAAGAATGAGGAGTGAAACCAGACTGAAGCTGTTCACAGTGGATCCAGACACACAGGTAAGGTTCAGGATGGTTTCATAATGAAATTCATACAAGATAAAGGATCAAACTTGCCAATGCGCTGTCTGCAGAAACTGGACTTCTCAGGAATAGAGCCGGATGTTAAACAGTTCGAGGAGAAGTTTGGCAAGCGGGTTCTGGTCAACTGCAACGATCTCTCGTTCAACCTGCAAAGCTGCGTGGCAGAGAACGAGGAGGGGCCGACTACAAACGTAATGCTTTAGAGTTCAGAACTGCCTCTAAGTTACAAATATACCACGGAGATGAATTAAGTGGTTTGTCAGAGCAACCTGATGGGCTCTCAGTGCTGTAAAGATAGCAACCAGGCTGTTGGCTCAGGAATTTATAATGAAATCTGAAGTCCTGCTGTCCCTCCTGGAAACTACTGTCCATTGAAGTCTTAACATCTTCTCTCTCCACACACATAGAGGAGGAACTTTGATTTTTGTTAATGTTAACAAAAAGCTTTCCATCATCCCATAAACAAAGGAATAACCAAAACCCACTGCATGGAATATGTAGCATTTACTCTCTAATTGTTCATAATGGCTCATTGAAAATAATTTTTGTGTTAAATTATGCCTTTCATACAATATAAGCAAAGGAACAAAGCAGACCAGTTGTGGTACACTCCATATCACCCTGAACACACAACCACCAGTGAATGACAGTAGTGGCATGATGCTGTTGGGATCCATCTCAAATGCTCCTTTGTGTTTTGTCTGCCACATAAATCCCAAAGTACATCATAATTCAAGGTTGTTACATGTGAAAGTCGGTAAAAAATTAAAAAGGTATGAATATATTTTTAAGATCATGCAAACTTGTCACTGTTTTATGGCATCTTAGGTGATGTTACCTGGTTTAATCTTCAAAAACAGTTCAAGTTTACAGGACAGTGAGATCTCAGGAAACATCATCATCACCTCAGACTGTTGCTGTTTGCAGGTGGAGCCTTTCTATGTCACTCTGTCGCTGTTCGACATCCAGAACGGCAGGAAAATCTCCTCTGACTTCCAAGTTGACTTAAACCACCAGTCTGTCAGGGGAATGGTTCCCAGTAATACCAGTCAGTATGTGAATGGAGGAGGTGAAGCCCAATCCGAGGGGCAGCAGTTTATCCACGGGGTGCCAGAAGCAGCTTTGCTGTATCCCAAACAGGTAGAGAGGAAGTTAAATCATGACTGCTAAAATTGGCATGACCAATCATGTCTAACTTTTCTGCTTGTGCTGACAGGGAGTGTTTTCAGTGACATGCCCTCATCCAGATATCTTCCTAGTGGCTCGCATCGATAAGGTGCTTCAGGGTGGAATCAACCACTGTGCCGAGCCATACATGAAGAGTTCAGACTCCACCAAGGTAACGAGTTATCCACGGTCTCCCTGTAAGGCATCATGTTCCCCTAAACTCAGTATGTTAACCTGCTGAGTTTAGCACATTTACATCTTTTTACATCAATAATCATTACTGTTTGTTAGAATTTATATTAGCTGTTCAAATTAGAGCATGCAAGGAAGTACAATATTCAGGTAGTTTTATTTCAGACAATTCACCATTTGAAATTTGTTTCCGATTTGCCTTTGTTAGGTTAGGCAGCACGCCGAGTTCTGTTTCAGTACTTTAAGTGCAATGGTGTCCACTCCACATGTGTTTAACATCTTAGTCAAGTGTCTCTATTTTCCACTAGATGGCACAGAAGGTCCTGAAAAATGCCAAGCTGGCGTGTAGTCGATTGGGTCAGTACAGGATGCCCTTTGCCTGGGCAGCAAGGTACTCTACAGTATTCTCTCTAATAAATGTTTCACATTTCTGCTTATTTTTCAGATTTCAGCAATTTTCAAGGATGGTTTTAGTTCACATCACAAATGTATCCAAAACTATTTCCTGATTTTAGGATGTTTTTGTTTCTTAGACCCTTGTTCAAAGATGCATCTGGGACACTTGACAAAAGTGCCCGCTTCTCAGCTCTGTACAGACAGGACAGCAACAAACTGTCCAATGATGACATGCTCAAATTGCTAGCAGATTTCAGAAAGTGAGTAAAGTTTCTCTGAGCATGCTCTGTTATTAGAAGCTCTAAGTAATCACACAGATGTGCTGGGTGGAAAATGTCTGCCCCTGCAAAAATATTGCTTTGTCTTAGGAAAATCTCACCTCTGTATCGCACTGGTACATCCTTTCTAAATGACCTGTCTGCTTCCTATTTAGTCTAACAAATCCTCAACTCCAGCTTATTTTCCTTTTCACAGACCAGAGAAGATGGCCAAGCTGCCTGTAATCCTTGGAAACCTTGACGTTACCATAGACAGTGTTGCCCCCGACTTAACGAGTAAGTCCTTTGGGGTTTATCAGAAGAGATGAAAGCTGCTTTTCCTCAGAACATAACAGGTCTCATTGTCTGCTGACTGTTGAGCTCTTGTCTCTCCTGCTTCTCCAACTAGATTGCGTTACCTCATCCTACATTCCTGTGAAGCAGTTTGATCTCAGTGAGAGGAGCAGTGTGTTTTTCGAAGTGGAGGAGTTTGTGCCATTCATCGCCAAATGTTCTCAGCCTTTCACCATCTACAACAATCACCTCTACGTCTACCCAAAGCACTTGAAATATGACAGCCAGAAGTCATTTGCAAAGGTAGCACCATCACATTGCTTCTTTGTGGGTTTGTTTATGCAGTTGTGCGAAGCGGAGCTGAAGGGTTAAAGATTTAGTCCATATTGATCATGTTTTGTATACCAGCTTTTTAAGATGTTGTCAGAGTTGCTGTTCTTCCCAAGTGCTTTTAACTGGGTCACTTTTGGTTTCTGTATCTTTAATCAGGCTAGAAACATAGCTGTCTGCATTGAGTTCAGGGACTCAGATGACGAAGAAGCTGTTTCACTTAAGGTAAATATTCTCTGGAGGTGGTAAGTGACTCTCCATAGGACTGTTTTTCCAATTCACAGAACTTAAATCACTTTTCTTCCTTTCTCAGTGCATCTATGGGCGACCTGGAGGACCCTTGTTTACCAAAAATGCCTTTACCTCAGTATTACATCACCAGCACAACCCCGAGTTCTATGATGAAGTAATAAAACTCATGACAACTCATCTAATATGTTGTTAAATTGAAGTAAACCCCAGCACTAACATTTTTACTTGTGCTCTTATGGATTAGTTTAAGATCGAGTTGCCAACACAGCTCCACGAGAAACATCATTTGCTGTTTACTTTCTACCATGTGAGCTGTGACAGCAACAGCAAGGCCAGCACCAAGAAGAAAGACGTGGTTGAAACTCAAGGTAGTGCTCAACCCCTAACTTCTACATGCAAAAGTCAATTCCTGTTTAATGCTGTCACCCCGTAATGTACACACGCCTCTAAGACATTCCTTCTGGAAGCCATGCTTCATCGGCAGTTTCCATTTCCTTCTTTCTAATTAGTCACATCACCATTAAGCTCATACATAAATAGTTTATCAAGCCTGCTTCAGGTGCTGGCATACATTATTTTTAGGGTTGTTAAGGAAGAACCATAATTATGACGTGCACTACAATGGCTTGCAGATGTATTCATACTCCTTGAAGTTTTCCACGTTTTTCAACAAGTAGTTTTGGACAAAATGTGGAAAAATACAAATAGTACAAATACATTTGCACTGAACTGTATTTTGAGTGCATTATGCTAAGACCGTGGACAGTTTGCTATTCGCCAACATAATTTAAAGAAAGAAAAAGTCTGACAGTATGAGCCTTGGCTCTACTCATAAAACTCAGGCCTACAGTTTTGGGGAGGAGGGGTGAAAAAGGATTCAGCATTTAAGCCTGTGTGTGTTACTGTTGTTACTGGCAACCACTGGAAAGCTCATGTTGTTTTCTTCTGTATATGCTCTCAGTGGGATACGCCTGGCTCCCTTTGCTGAAGGACGGCCGGGTGATAATGAATGAACAT
Organism: Alfaro cultratus; assembly: GCA_903066825.1. NCBI lineage: Eukaryota > Metazoa > Chordata > Actinopteri > Cyprinodontiformes > Poeciliidae > Alfaro > Alfaro cultratus. Next base: position 24,357 of record CAEFZX010005173.1, on the reverse strand, counting down.
CACATTCCTGTTGCTGCTAACCTTCCTGCTGGATACCTCAGCTGTCAAGAGGGTGCCAGCAAGGTAGAGCTTTCCTCACAGTCTTCAGTAATGCTACCTGTCACACACACGTTTCTGTATCCTTGTTATTTTTTATGTTATTAAAGTTCTTAAGTATTTACTTCATTTCATTGTTTCTACTTTGACACTAATAAAACATGAGTTGTCTTTTACAGCATTTGAGTCCTGAGGTCAAATGGGTTGATGGAGGAAAACACTTGTTTAAAGTGTCCGCACACCTAGTGTCCACTGTGTACACTCAGGTTTGTCATAAAACAACCCTTAAGAAGTAAAACTAATTATTAATTTCATGTCATTCCGTAGTTGTTTTTCTTTACAGTGATGCAGTTATTTGCAATAAATTTGGGCGCTTGTTTGTCGTTTTGTGCATTTCAGGATCAACATTTGCACAACTTTTTTCATCACTGTCAGAGTGTTGCATCAGCAGCAGAAGGACCTGGAGGAGAACTGGTCAAATATTTGAAGGTACTGACTGTCCGAAATTAACATTTTCTTACTGAAGGTGATGCAAAACGTTATTGAAAGAAGAACTTCTGTTATGTTTTTCTAAATTAAAGAGCCAAATGAGGTCATCTGAAAATATAAAAATATAGTTTGGTGGAATTATAGATACTGTTTAACCATGCAGTAACACTCCATTAGCAACATGTGTAGCAAAGTAGCCCACTTGATAAAGGGTGTAGCTGTAATTTTCTTAAAGGCCTCACAGGGTTTCGGACGTTTGGGAAGCAAAGCACAAAACTTTTTATTGGAGTGTTATTACTATGTGCTTCAGTTGAATGTGATCAAGATTAAGTTTTTCAACAAGAATGTGGTTCTGGTTTGAGCAAGGAATGAATTTGTGTAAAAACACCTCATAGGTATTCAAGTACATTCTATAATTCTGTGGGCTGGTGTGTCTTTAAAAGATTTTAAGGACTTTACTAGAGTGCATGGCATTTGAGACATTATAAAAAAGGGCATTTTACACTTAAATCTGATGGACTATACCAACAAACCAAATATTGGTTGACACTGAGTCCACAATAAAGGTTTCACACACTAAAAATTGGAAAAAAAAATTCCTTTAGAAGATGATTTTATCCTGAGAAACTTCTAAGTTTGGTGCAGTCCAAGTTAGGTTTTGGAAGAAACAGAAAAAGCTAACAAAAAGCTAGACTTATCTAAGTGACAGATTTGCATATTAAATGTAACTAAATATATTTCCTTTCCTTTCTGGATGTAGAAAAGATGACATGTAATTAGATTAAATACAGTTACATCTACAAAACAAAACAGAGTTAGCTGCCAATACATACTTTCATAATTTCCCCCACAGAATAAATTTGAAATCTGTCCTTCACTGGTTTGTATTGCTCTTCTCTATTTTTTTATGGTGTAAAGATCTTGGTCTGTGCTCTTTCCATCAGTCAGTATCAGTTCATGGAAACCTTAGCTTACTGTTCCCCTGCTGAACATTGACACAGAAAACAGCATCTGCTGCAGCGCATATCTTCAATTTAAATGTAAACTTAGCTATGAACATGAACAATAGCCAGAGGTCCAAACAGCAGGTCAGCTGTGGTTGATGGCAGTTCTCCAGAAACCTTGGCAGGCTTGTGTTAGCTTCCTGAAGGCAGGGACAGATGTGCTGGGAACTCACCTTTTATTTCCAGGAACTGGAGCAAAAGTGTGCATTAACAGAGTTTTCACCTTTGCCCTCAGTTGTTATTGATAAACCCTGGAATCAGAGGTGCAGCGATGAGGATTTTGTGGCTAACTTGAATCAGGCGCATAAGCAACATCAGACCATTTTAAAACTGCAAAATGTGGGGATGATGTTTTAATTGTGTGGCATCTTATATTGGCAAATTATGCTTTGTGAACCAATGCTGTCAGCTGTGCTTTTGTATTTAACTTTTTACCAATCTACATAATAAATTGGGGTTGACTGTATTTCAAGGATTCAAGAGAGAAATCATCATGATCATCAGATTGGACTGATTTGACTATCGATAGGAAATTGATCTGTTTGTCTTTTAAATGCCTTGAGATGGAATTTGTTGTGGATTTGTGCTGTACAGATGTCTTCAGTTTACTCAATCCCAAAATTATCTAAATCCTTACTCTTAACCCTTCAGAAGTTGAAAGTTTACAAAATGTAAAACTGTGCTGTAATAAGCTCAGCAAATACATTCACATCCTTTACCTTTTACCCACAGAGTTTGCATGCCATGGAGAGTCACGTGATGATCAAGTTCTTGCCAACTATCCTCAATCAGCTGTTTAGAGTGCTGACCAGTGCCACACAGGAGGACGTAGCAGTAAATGTTACAAGGCAAGAGTTTTCCACGTATTTTATTAAAATTCAATGAGTATTATTGATTGCTGACATACGGTCAGTGTTATTACAGTGCACCTAAAATTCCCCTACAGGAGGGGATTTTACTGCGATTTTTATACAAGTTATTGTTGAAAAATAAATCTTATCACACATGCTGCCTTTTGCCTCTTTGTCTGTTAGGGTCATGATTCATATTGTAGCTCAGTGCCACGAGGAAGGCTTGGAACACTACCTTCGCTCTTATGTGAAGGTAAAACCCACGAGATCTCTCAATAAAACTGAATTTTATTTGAATGCTGCAGAACTCACCACTTGTCTGTGAATGTGTCTGATCCAGTTTGTATTCAGGACTGAGTCTTACACTTCCTCCACGACCCGAACAGTACATGAGGAGTTGGCGAAAGCCATGACTGTAATCCTGAAGCCTTCCACTGACTTCCTGACGAGTAACAAGCTGCTCAAGGTGAACCTCCAAAACATATGCACTTTGGGAAATGACAAGAGTTAAAAAGTTTGTAATTTTCCATGGTTTTTCTGACTGTTTGTCTGTCTTGCAGTATTCTTGGTATTTCTTTGAAGCCTTAGTCAAGTCCATGGCTCAGTACTTGATTGAAAGCTGCAAAGTGAGGGTAAGTTTAACTCAGACGTATCTGCTGATGTTTCCTTGGCTGTAGTCAAAGTTAGCAGTAATCATAGCTTTTATACAACTCCGGCACTACAGTTTTTCTACTTCCATAGTAAAAAAAGACACAACATGTATGATTACATAATCCAGTCAGAGGAGCATTTTTAGACAGAAAACCTACAGCTGTAGGAGTAAAGGCACAATACAACCTCTAAATCATCTGCAAAACAAACTGTTGAAGATTGTAGTTTTCATAATTCTTAGAATAAAGTTAAACTCCAATAATAATAATAATATTAAAAATGAATTTGGGAATTAAAATATTTAAATATATTAAACCAGTCTGATTTTCTTGGTCTTGTGACAACTAGCGTTTCCAATCTACTTTGTCAGTTTTACACTTTCTTCCTCATGTGAAAAGATATAAAGCTATTTTCCCAACCTGGATGCGTATTTTATTTTATTTTACCATTTGTGCTCTTCAGTTGTCAAGGAATCAGCGGTTCTCTGCATCTTTTCATCACACTGTGGAAACTTTGGTCAACATGATGATGCCACACATCACTCAGAAGTACAAAGACAACCTGGATGCTGCTCGGAATGCCAACCACAGCCTAGCTGTCTTCATAAAGGTGCACTTAAGATAATAAAGATTTACTTTTACTGGTGTAGCTTCTTGACCACTCTGTCCTCTGTACATCTGAATAATTACACAATTTATCTGATTTGTTCTGCAGCGCTGCTTCAACCTGATGGACCGAGGCTTTGTGTTTAAGCAGATCAACAACTACATCAACGGCTTCATGCCCGGAGATCCAAAGGTACTTTGTTACAGATGATGTCTTTAATAGAAACAAACTGCAGTCCAATATCTCTCAGGACTCTGGTTAGTCATAATTACATTAACTGCAGCTTTTTGGTCCTTGTCTCTTTCTTAATGCAGACGCTGTTTGAGTTCAAGTTTGAGTTCTTGCGCGTTGTGTGCAATCATGAACACTATGTTCCCTTAAACCTGCCAATGCCATTTGGAAAAGGGAGGATACTGAGGTTTCAAGGTGAGAACGTTTCAGGTGCTGTGCCTTACAAATGTATGTTTACCACTGCAACCTTTCCACGTTTTGTGTATGGCCAGGACTGTAACAAGTTAATATCAATTAATTATTTGCGTAGATTTTAATGGTTCAAAATTAATTGCTTTTTTTTATTATTATTTTTATATTTTTTTACAAACTAAAGTTCCGGCTGGAAAATTCTGATAAAATACATTTAACTTTGTTGGATGTGGAAAAAAGTTTATGGGTTTTAAATATTTCTGAGAAGTGATTAAAAAGCTTTGCACTATAAATAACAAATAGAAACTGTTTTGAAATAGACCCACCAGTATTTCTTACAGGTATTTCTTTTTGTTTGCCTCAATTATTTGTATTGTCCTCAGATGATACAGTGGAGTCTGATGATACTCCAGTAGGTAGGTGGTTGGAGTCCTCCCTGCATGTTGTCTCCAAATAAAGCAGATTTAAATGTGACTTTTCATCAGTGAAGCTGTTGCTGTTATAAGAGAGATTCAATAGCCATTTTTTTCTATAGCTACTGAAATTTCTGATGTCTTTTTAAGGCTTGCACAAATAAAATGCAAGTTTTAAAAAATGTTAAGGCAAATCGCTTCTCTCATCTGCAGTGTTGTTTGAGTGCATATGTGGATAAGCTGGGTTCTGTTCAGTCTTGAGTTTGAATTGTGTCTTTCCACACTCTCGATGTGAAACACAGTGCGAAATCAGTCAAACCTGAACATGCAAGCTTGTTTTTCTGTCTTCTTCTGTTTCATGATAATCAGTTGTTTTCCAGGATGATCCCTAGTTTTATGGTTCTAATCAAATTTACATTGAATCAGATGTTCACTCTCGCTGTCTGGGATTGATTGTGGCTTCATGTCCTTCTGGAAGCTTAGTTTCCTAGTTGCTCCAGGCTGTAACAAAGTCATCATCAACCTCTCCCTGCCCCTCAGATCTGCAGATGGATTACTCTCTGACAGAGGACTTCTGTAGGAACCACTTCCTGGTCGGGCTTCTGCTCAGGGAGGTCAGTGCTGCTCTGCAGGAGTTCAGGGAGATTCGGCAGATAGCCATCCAGGTCCTGAAGAGCCTCATGATTAAACACACATTTGATGACCGCTATTCATCCAAGGTATGACGTATGATTTCAGAACGCTTATCTGACTCTTACATTTTCACTTTTACGTGTAATGATCATGTTAAATACTCTTTTTTGTTTTGTTTTAGAGTCAGCAGGCCAGATTGGCCACCTTGTACTTCCCCTTGTTTGGTCTGCTTCAGGAGAACGTCAACAGGCTTAATGTGAAGGAAGTCTCCCCGTTCCCTGTCAACCACTCCAACAATGTAAGAGAGCCACCTAGTGGCTTCTTTTGAGTATTGATTTCCATCCATTCTAAACAAGAACAAACATAAAGTAATGCAAGCATTAAATTAAAACAGCTCTGCGTTATAAACGTCATCATAAATGGGTCAGAAAGAGAAGAAGTGCACTAATTACAGTAAAAAAAATAAAGGTCCCACATCAGCTTTGGTGATTAGTTCTTGAATTTCAATTAATTTTGGTTGATTTATGTATTGCCAGTGCACAACAAATGCTGTCTCAAGACACTTAATATATATATAAAAGTTCATTTTTCCCGACCTTATTGATAGATTCTAAGTCAGTTGCATGCAGTGTTTTTTGTCACACTTGGTTTTAGATCATGAAAAAAAGTAACATTGAATATATATAACCTTACTAAGTACAAACAGCTTTCTTCAGAACAGATACATTTTATTGATTGTTTTTTTCTTCTTTTGATTGTCTTTTTTTACTCAGAATGGACGAGACGATTCGCTCCTTTCGAATGCCTTGATGACACCTCCTAGGTCCAGCACATTTCTGGACACCAGCTTTCACAAAGATGTTTTTGGAGCTATCTCAGGCACAAGTAAGTTAAGAAAACAAAAAAAAAGAACCCAAAAAGAAACGTTATTTAATTGAATCAGGGTTCCTACCCAGTTTGAAAGTGTCTAGAATTTACTTTTATTGTTTCCAGGTTTTGAATTCCTGTAAAAAATATTTTATTTTATTAACAATTTTTCTCTCTTTAAGCTTCATAAATGTCTTGTAACAGAAAATAAATATTTTGTGGGGGTTTTTATTTTATTTTATTCAAATTATATTCTTTCTTTGTTGTTACCATATTACACAGTATAAGGAGTTAATATTGTACATAGTAGTAATGACTGAATTGTCATTTAAAAAGGAAAAAGGAACTATTTTACTCCCCTTTTTAGACTGAAAAGGGAGCCATCATCTCAACCTAAATTTAAAGCAATTTTAAATTCAGGTTCAATTCAGGTTCAGTTGAAATATAGGAACAAATGTTTATAAACTTTGCTTTATAGAATCTGTTCACAAAATGTTAATCCTTACTCCAAGTACTACTGATATTTTGAACCACAAGCCATAAAAAACTGTTCCATATCAAATTCACAATCTCGTTTCAGCCTTATGATTTCTCCAAGTTTTTTGGACTTAAACTTAATGAGAATGAATTTCTCTTAAAGAAGTTGAAAGTTAATAATCCTGTAAAAAAATGATTGCTAAAACTCCTGAGGAAAGTGGGATTATTGAGTTTATGTAGAATATTAAAGATAAATAAGATAATGTGCAGGAACTTTAAATGATTCCTGACAACAGCAAACTTTTGTTTTTGATTTTTTTTTTCCTTTCAGCTTCCCCTCATGCAGTTTCCACCCCTAACGTGAACTCTATGCGCCACACCGACTCTCGTGGCTCCCTCATCAGCACAGAATCAGTCAACAGCCTCCATGAGAGGAACCATGACAAAACCAATTCTCTTGACAAGGTATTCTACTTAATGCAACCTTTTTAAGGCAACCAGCATTTATTGCATTGCACTTCGCTGAAGTTTCACATACTTCCCAAGTTTTTAAAAAAAACTTGACAGAGAAAGTGTTTGTTAACTTTACCCTCAACATCCTGCCTTGACTGTTCGATCCGCCACAGCAAATGGAGAAGTTTGTATGGAGACATTCTGTCTGCCTGCTTCCCTTTGTGGAAACCAAGGACATAGTGTGTCCTGTTCACACCAAGCAAGCCACCATAGACCTCGCTCTGCTCACCATCCCCTGCATCCCAGAAATCCATCTGCAGTCCATCAGATCTCTTCAAGTATAATTCTTCTTCACACCTCCAAGGAGTGTCCCATCTGGGAATGTTAGTGTTTGTCTCGAATGTCCTACTTCCCTTAAGCTGTAGCTGTTTCTTTTCCAGAGGATTTTCTGACTTTCATGTTTATTCTTGTGGTGTAAAGTTGCATCACAAAGTTTGTTTTATTGTTCTTTTTCCTTTTTCCCTAGTTTCCTACACAGCTTTAAAGCCTGAAATTAAAATTTTACAGATCTGTAAACGTGTTAGGAGAAAAACTGGACATGTAGTTTTCAGATTTTATTCATTCCTCAAATTTCTAAAAACAAATATGCAGTGATGATTTTATTATCATTAATTAATATTTAGATGCACCCTTTTATCCTTGATTTGTGACATATTTACAGAGAGGAATTAATATAAGCATTTTGAAGTGGCCCAGCAAATGACCCTGTGTTTTTTTTTGGGAGGTTTTTTTTTTTCTTTTCCTTTTATGGTTTCGGGAACTGACTGACTGATTTGACACCCCCATTGCTTTGCCTTCGTCTGACTGTAACGTCGACCTCGATCTTCTCGAGTGACAAGTCAAAACTGCAGGAAGCTGCTCCAGTTGCATCATCCTGTCCATGAAGTCACCCACCTCCTGTTTTAGTCTAGACTGAATGCTGGCAAAAGAACATGTGTGGCATTATTTCCCAACCATGTCTGTGGTACAGCTGTTTTTAACCGCTATGGTTCAGTTTGCTGTCTGCTCTCTACCTCGTCTGGGAGAATGGTGTTTGCTTAAAGCCACAATTCGAAGTAAAAACATGAACTAATGATACTATTTCTAACAGCTTTCCCCCTGGTAGTGAGAGCATATAACCTAATAACACCATAACCATTTAGTAAAAGAGATCAAAATACATTTTTCTGTCTAATACAACATGTGTTGGCATTGAATGCTGGAATTGACTTTATGAGTGCCAAAATGGTTGCGGTGAGACAAAAGTTTACATGGAAACTGAATTAGTCTGCGAGACGCAGAGGCTGAAATTGAGCGCGGTTTAAGTGGTAATGTGTTGATGACCTAAAACTGCCCCAGCCTCACTCTCCCAATCTAGTTTACTGTCTGAACTGCATATTTATCAGATTAAGACCACAACAAATAGACTATAGTGCGTCTTGCTAAATTTGCAAAGCATGAGGACTACTATGTACGCCAAACGCCGTACATAGTAGTCCAAGAAATCTGTTAACCATTACGGGGCCAGAAATTTCTCCAAATGTTATGTTATTTTGATACCAAAAAAAAAAAAAAGCAGTTTCATGTTTTTTCCTAAACAATGAAAATTTCCTGCGTCTCATTCTGGATTAAAGAAAAAATATCCATTTAAAGTTTGATCAGTCAAGATATATTATTTTGATCTATAGATGATTACATTCAATCGAGATCAAATATAACACTGAGTAGAACGTATATATAAGATACCAGCTCAAGCATTAGCCAGCTTCTATGAACAGTTATATTTGCTCTGTACAATACAGGGGGTGTATTGAATTCCTGTAAAAAATAGGATTTTTTTACAGGAATGTTTTACTTGACATGGTAGAAGAGCAATATAAGTCATATTTACGACACAAATGGCAGATGTACTTTTTTTAGGTTTGCACCACCCCATGACACTGTGCCACCCTGGGCAAAGAGCAATTCCTCTCATGTGAAAAGCCATTACTGCATAATTGTCTGGTTTGGCTTGTCTTGATATATTTAAAAAGAGATATTAGCATGTCCGTGAAAAAGAATATTTATTATTTGTCTGTCACCACTTAAACACTCCTTGTTTTCTTGTCTCAGAACCAACCTGCCTCGACCCTGGGAAGCACCTTGATACGATGTGATAAATTGGACCAGGCAGAGATCAAAAGCCTCCTCATGTGTTTCTTGCATGTGCTTAAAAGCATGTCTGAAGGTAAAACAAGAAGTCCTGCTCTGGGTTTTAAATACATCCTGGGTTAAAACCCCAGGATGGGTTTTAACAAACACATCCTGCTCATGTGTTTGTTAAATACATGAACAAACAAGCTGTCTCCACAGTTTCAGTATTTTTTCCCTCCAGATGCTCTGTTCACATACTGGAACAAGGCTTCATCTGCTGAACTGATGGACTTCTTTATCTTAATTGAGTGAGAGGCTTGTCTTGACTGTTAAAATACAGTGGAGTTGTAAGTGCCTATAAAAAGTGTGATGGTTGATTTTTCTCTTCCTTTCTCCAGAGTGTGCCTCCATCAGTTCAGATACATGGGGAAAAGATACATTGCAAGGTAATGTTGCAGTGTTCTTGCTTTTTGATACCTCATTATTGTGAAAGAGAAACATGTTTAATTTGTTTCTGCCATCTTTACAAATAATAATGTGGAGGAGCAGACACTCATCACTGGTATACATTTTGAAATAATTTGGAGCTTGTGCTTAGAACAGCTTCACTGATACTGAAAATTGAGAACTAGACATCGAAGTATAAATTAATTTTGAATTCTGTGCTCACACAAAGTTTACAACATTATACATGCAGTCCTGGCATAATTCTGGCTGGATATTTGATCACTCTTCTTATCAAAAACGGTCAAACGCATTGGTAGCAGAAACAGGGCTGTGATTTTGAGTTTCTGCAGTCAACAACCCACAAACAAATACTGTTCTATAAAATGTAAAATAAAAAACATACCAATTATTATATTCATAAACTAGTTGAATGACTTAACCTTATTGTTGGACAGATTTCTATTAACTGATCTTCTCATGAAAACAAATATAAGAAAACAATGGTCAAAATAGTAATCACAACGGTGCAATTATTTTTTGTGCTTTGTAAGTATCAATTGGATTTTTATCTTACTACAATAAAATTAAGATCCTCATCATGATGTAACATATTCCTGCTAAATAGAACCTAAATAGAAATAATTCCAACCTGGAAAAAACATCTCAAACAAATCACAGAACGTTCCAAATTAACATGAGAATTATGCCTATGATGAGTGGATGTACACTTCTGTATCACTGATTATCCAGGTTCAAGTTTGAAGTAAAATATTATGTCTGTAAAGTATTAGTACTTGCAGGATTCAGATATATCTGAACACCCATTCATTCTCTTCTCTTCATATTTGGGTGTTTTGGCCTCCATTCTAAGAGGCCTTTACTCTCTCTAACCTGCCATCACTGTTTCTATCTCTATTCACTCAAACGCTGACAAGTTTAACATACTGATATAAAAGCTGGCTCCTGCCCTCTCCTGCTTGGGTAAGCTAAAGGGGGAAATGATTTCCCTAGACTGACTGCATGGTATTTTTCATTGCAGTGCTGTGACAGTTTTGGTTTTCCACCTTCACCGCCTCTCGTTCTTTCATGCATGGCTTAAGCTTTAACTTGCTGTGTTTTAATGCTGTAATATGTTTCACCCTAGGCTGCATGTTAAACATGCACTCATGGTCACAATTTTGACTTCCTGGCACATTTGAGTGCTGCTTACACCTCTTGGGTGTGTAAAAATGACAAATATTCATCTTGACCTGCTCCACAAACTCTGGCCCCGCTGGTTTTTCCAGCTCTCCGTCTAATTTATCCTGTTTCCTCATCAGGAACCAGGAAGGGGCAGGACCCGTAGCACATGAGCGGAAGTCTCAGACTCTGCCTGTGTCCCGTAACAGGGCGGGAATGGTGCATGCCCGCTTACAGCAGCTCAGCAGCCTGGATAACTCATACACTTTTAACTACAGTAAGTGCCATCAACCATGCTCTACCAATAGACCCTCCTCTTACTCGTCATCTCATGTAGTCTGACCCCCCTCATGCTTCTCATGATCTTCCTCATCATCCTCTGTCAAACTCGATCAGATTTCTAGCAGAAAAACATTTCTGGAAAATATCTCTAAACTCTTAAAGCTGGGTAAAGGCAGCTTTATGTTAATCAAAGGGGAGTAAGGTAGGTATTTTTATGAAAAGACATAACTTAATACAGTTTCTTTGTGTTTTCAGTGTAAGAAAGATTTCAAGTATACTTGGAATATCTGTAGAACATGGTAAGAATGTGACAGGTTGCCAGGATATTTGTTGCCTACTTTATTTTTAAAAAAATAAAATAAAGCATGCCTATTTTAACTTCAAGTTTAGCTCTCTAAATCTTCTCATCCTCTGCACAGCTCATCTGCTTTTGACTTTTTCCCATTTTGGAAAAGAAATCCATTAAAAAATGTGAAGAGTTTCATTCCAAACCGGATGCTGTTTGAAGAAACTGTTTAGTTTTCCTAAAAAAAAAAAAAAAAAAAAAAAACAGAAATAATTGTGAACCCATTTTGTGCCATTTCCCTCTCATGCACTTCCACATCGGACTTCTAAGTAATCCATTTTGCAGCAACGTTGCTCCATAGCTGAGACCTGCTTCTGGTAGATATAATGTTTTGGATTTAGATCATGAGTAAAACACAAAAAAATCACTTCAAATTGTTTGCTGTCAAAGCGTAAAAACATCCTGTGACAGATGATATTTTGTACATAGAAGAGTTGAGTAAAAAATTGCAAAATGGCAAGCAGCTGGTCTGACTGAGAGTAAAATCCATTATGACAGTTTGTAAGCATAAACATGGATAAATATTTTTTTTCACTGACAATGCTGGGAGAATGTTCTCTTAACTTTCTAAATGTGGAGGTCTGTAATCATTATTTCAAATCTAACATTTTTCTGTAGACTCTGGGTTTTGGGGAGTCAGGGTTGTATTTAAGGGCTAACCGGCCCTTGTTTAACCAGAGCAAGAGGTTTGTTTGCATTTTTGGCACAAAGTGGATCTTGTTCTCAGGGCCAGGGCTTCCCCTTATCCCTCAAACATGCTGGTCTATGGAGAAATCACATATCATAGTTTATAAGGTGTAAGAACACATGTATATATTATGTATATGTATATATTAATCTCAAAAGCTGTCTTATTGCCCAGAATGCTGGCCAAATTCCTATACTGTCTACCATTATAACATGTTGGTACAATCATAGGCTGATTTCTTCAAAATTCAATCACCGTCTTTTTTGTTTTCAAAAGGATGAGTTGTTAACCATGAATTGGACTACTCTACACAATCACCTTCCTCGTCCTTCAAGAGTTTAATGATTACAGTCATCTGCAAATTTAATGATGAACTTTCACTCATTTTGGCTCTGACACACATGAGCATAAACACACATCCCTCAGGTGAACCCACTGAGTTTTTTTTTTTCAAAGTGTGATAACAGCACACAGTTTCTTTGTGAACCAATGAAAACACAGTCCATGTGTTTTCCTGGCCTGATGAGCAATTTTGCTCTGCAAAGATTAAGAATTTTTGGCTTTTGCTTGGAATGAAACTTTTATGTTCAACATTATTAAAGAAAACTTAAATCGTTTTAGCATCAGCTTTGCCTTATATGATAACCTTTGATGTAAATAGCATTTCTTGACAGAGTTTAATGAAGAACATGAAAGCGCTACAGCATTTGTGTTTCTTTTCAGCCTACAGTCACTCCGATGCGGATGTGTTGAACCAGTCACTCCTGGAGGCCAACATTGCCACTGAAGTGTGTCTAACAGTCCTGGACACTCTCAGCATCTTCATCATGGGCTTTAAGGTATCTGATCAAACACCTGTCGGGTGCCATGGCCTGAATTATCTGCATTATCTGAATTTACAGGTCATTCCTTGTTCCATACAGACACAGCTCTGCTCTGACCACGGCCACAGCCCACTGATGAAGAAGGTGTTTGAAGTTCATCTCTGCTTCCTGCGCATCAATCAGTCTGAAACAGCCTTGAAACAGGTCTTCACATCGCTGCGCACTTTTATCTACAAGGTCTGAAGAACGTTTGGTCCCCTGTGGAATGATGGTTTGTTTGTTTTGACCAAACATTCATGGCAGAGGGTAAACTGGTTTTGTCTTCTTTCTGCAGTTCCCGTGCACATTTTTTGAAGGCCGTGCAGATATGTGCGCAGCCTTCTGCTACGAGATTCTGAAGTGCTGCAACTCCAAGCTGAGCTCCATTCGTAGTGATGCGGCCCACCTGCTGTATTTTCTCATGAAGAGCAACTTTGACTACACAGGTCGCAAGTCCTTTGTCAGAACACACCTGCAGGTGAGACTGCTTTTCTGTCGACCTGAATTATCTCTACATAAAACCTTTTTGTCTTGATTTCAATCTATAGCTTTGCATATATATTTTGTATATTCTTTGCTGCAACAAAACTGCAATTCGATGTCCCTACACACCGGTTTAATAAAAGATGCTTCTCACAGCTGATTTCCGTGGTTGTGTGTGATGTTTTTACATAACTCTATGTTTTGTAAAGCTCAACAGTAGCTTTGTATGTATAATTATGTGTTTCTGCTTCAGGTGGTGATTGCTGTCAGTCAGTTGATCGCTGATGTGATCGGTATTGGAAGCACCCGCTTCCAGCATTCTCTGTCAATAATCAACAATTGTGCCAACAGTGATAGAACTATCAAGGTGAGGAGCTTCATAGCCAAAAGAATAAAATTAAGCCTTACAGTACCTTGAAAAGTGTTGATACCCCTACAACTTTTACACCACAAACTTCAGTGCGTTTTAATGGCATTTTATGCAAAACAGCTAACAGAGTACTGAGTAAAAATAATAATACATCAAATGTATATAGAGCTTTTTAGGACGCACAAAGACTCTTAGAGCGGAAATGGAAATTATCTACATATCAAGACTTTTCGCAAAAAATAATCTTAAAAGTGCAGTATGTATTTATACTCAGCATTCCTACACCTTGATCTGGCCAACACCACATGTCATAGAATAGACTAGAAATATCCATTTATTGCCCCAAAGTGGGGAAATGTAGGTGTTCTAGAAGCAAGTTAAAGTGAAAATTATATTCACAAGGATTTGTCTGTCTCACTCAACAGCACACAGCTTTCCCATCGGATGTGAAGGACTTGACAAAACGCATCAGGACCGTTTTGATGGCCACAGCTCAAATGAAGGAGCATGAGAGAGATCCAGAAATGCTAGTGGACCTGCAGTACAGCCTTGCCAAGTCGTACGCCAGCACCCCCGAGCTGCGAAAGACCTGGCTGGACAGCATGGCCCGAATCCATGTGAAGAATGGAGACCTATCAGAGGTCTGTGATAACACTCCTGTCTGTTTGTGTGGTTCTTTGGGCTGGATTGTGCTATTACGATGGATAATTTAGCATTCAACAGACTTGCATTAAAGTGGGTGCTTTATGTAGTTCAACTGCTTCATGCTGATTCCTTCGATAAATCAGCATTATCGAAGGATAATGCGGTGATAAATCATCGGTATCCCCTTTGTGATTTTGATTGTCATTTTTAATGTTTTGGTTCCCAGGCAGCCATGTGTTACGTTCATGTTGCAGCCCTCGTGGCAGAATACCTCCGGAGAAAAGGTGCTTCAGTTGTTTCTGATGAAAATGCTTTTGAGCCAGTTCTTTAATTTGTCATTAGAAAGTTTCTTCTTATATTAACATCTCTCCTCCTGTTTTATGTAGGAATGTTCAAGCAGGGCTGTTCAGCTTTCCGAGTTGTAACCCCAAACATTGATGAAGAAGCAGCAATGATGGAGGATGTTGGGATGCAGGATGTGCATTTTAATGAAGTAAAGCTATTTTCTTCTTACTGTATGTATTTTGTGTCTTTTGTTATCTAATGAAGATTAATAAGTTGAGAGGAAATCTGAAATATATCCCAAGTTGTCTAAAAAAAGGTAAAAATAACTAAATTTGGTTTATACCTCATTGCGTATTCTGATTAAATACATTAATTTGCAATTTAGCAAGAATGAACACAGATGTAAAATGAAGATTGCTGCATATTTGTGCCATTTGAATCCAAGTGAGCTAATCCACTTGACATTAAAAAATAGCACAAATTGCCAGCAGTCCAGTTTAGTTTGATGTCCTAGATCAGGTGTCTGCAAACTGGGGAATGGAGCCACATGTAGTTTCACTGTGGCTGTTAATAACTTTGGCCAAAATTGCTAAAAAAAAAAAAAAAAAAAAAAATTTTGTTCAAATTATTTTATTTCCCCTTTATTTATACCGTTTAATGGTAGTGAGACACAAGGTCTTATTTTCAAGAGTGGTTATAACAACAATAAAGAAACAATAATGCAGTTGTTTTCTGTTCTATGTTATTTAATTAGTCATACTTTGAGACTTAGGGCTACAACAAACAGTGATAAGATGGGATGTTAACTGAATGGACCATCATTAATTTGTCACATAATTTCTCCTACTTAAGAAATAGTGATGCCATTTTCCTGAAGTCTCTAAAATGTTGCTCAGGCCAGTCAGTATAATGTCATGTTTCAATTACTTTTGGTTTAATGTCTTATGTTGCCAGTAAGATAATTATTTGGTAAAATAATGTCTTTGTAGTCTACAAAGTTTGAAGTGTTTGGTTTTTTTCTTTGACATTATGACATTATCACAATGCTGAGATATTAAGAATAGGTAGAAAAGTTTTGGCATCTGCAGTACAAATCAAATGTTGATCATAAAGACTTTTCAGCTTTTGGGATGAACTCCACTGCTTGGGCTTCAGACTTACAACTATGAATAGTTACTTTTGCTGAATTAGGAGAATCATACAAAGTCTGAGGATTGATTTTAAAATAAATATTATTCTGATATAGGTTTAGGATTATTGTGCTTGTCTAATGTCTTGGTTCAAAAGCACTGTTCCTTTTCAGGTCCTTATGATCAGCCTGTACTTGTGTCTCCTCAAACCCCTTTAACTAAGCTCTCCATGCATTATTTTTTCCATTTGTCGACCACTCAGGACGTTTTAATGGAGCTTTTGGAGGAGTGTGCAGACGGCCTGTGGAAAGCAGAGCGCTATGAGCTCATCTCAGACATCTATAAACTCATAATCCCAATTTATGAGAAGCGCAGGGACTTTGAGGTACACTGTCTTTTTATTACGGGTACAATCTCCTAACCAGATTGAATTATTCTTCATTTTACTTGGCTTCCAGCATGTTCTACAACTCTGCTGTCTCCTTTTATATAGAAACTGGCCCACCTGTATGACACACTGCATCGTGCATACAGCAAAGTGACGGAGGTGATGCATACAGGCAAGAGGCTCCTGGGGACGTACTTCAGAGTGGCTTTCTTTGGCCAGGTATGTTCAGCCTTCAGACTGCAGGAAGACAATCTGTCCACTAGGGTTTAAGGTTTGGTGTTCTTTTCCAAACAAACACATTGCTTGTGTGACTGTAAATTATTAAAACTTGACTGAAGAGCACAGGTTTCAAGCTGCTGAGTATATCTTAAGAGCACAACTGCATGCAGCAACATTTTATGACCCAACTTCTCTGCTTTTTTTTATCCTCTTTGAAGGCAGCGGTAAGTCATACAGGAGACCTTCCTGATTTTGTCAGTCGTAGTCTTTGGTGTTTGTGCTGCTTTAACTCATTTGCACTTGTCAAACACTGCTTGCTGCTTCAAATTACCCAATGTGCTATTCTGTGTCACCTCATATTACTGTGGGCGGGGTTTCTTACATCAGCTGAGAGTTTGCTCATAGGTTTTGTTCCTGTTGAAAGGTTCATCTATGATAGATAAAAATCCAAGCAACTTTTTAAAAAAATATTTGGTAATTTTAGAGGTGACTCAAAACAGCTCAGCTTTAATATAGCATCTCTTCTTCAGTAAACATACATTTCAGTATTTTCTTCTTTTTGATTCATGAACTTAAGCAACTATCTAAGATAAGCACACTAAACATTTTTTGTTATTTTCAAGCGCCTATGGTACAGATTGCTCATCCACTTTGCCATTTAACTCTTTAAAAGAAACAAAAGTGAAGTCAGCTGGTCTAAGCTGATTAATTGATTAATTCATTTTCACCATGTGGATGAGGGGCAGCGCTGCATTACTCCATGCACTATTTGGTTACAGAGACCTATGGTACTCTGGCATTTTCACTGACATCTCATCAAAAGCATGATGTGACAGGAAATTGAAGTTGTTTTGAAACTGTAAGTGTTTAAAGTCTTATTATGCACATAAACTGATAACGTATTCCTTTTTTTCAAATCTTCAGAACAGATGGAAATGAATGTTGGTGTATTTCTCTGCAGTGTAATCCTCATGTTAAGGTTTCTTCCTGTTACATCATCTTAATAACATGGAGTACTTGTGTTGCAAACTTTGCACAGAAAGCAAGTTAGGTTTGACTATTAACTCTCTTTTTTTTTGGTACGCTGTCAACACTCTACATTTGTTTAGCATTGCAACCACTTCTATCCAAATTAGATGTGGGCATCAAGGGCAGTGAGAAACAATCCAACCAGCTAAATGTGTGATTGGTGAACATTTCACTAAAACTGATCATTCCTTTGCGAAAATGATGAAAATTTCCCGACAAGTATTGGAGTAACAACACAGATTTAACTATATTGCACAGTCTTACAAAACAATTACATAACATAATAATGTGATGATGTAACACTTGAGAAGAATTTCTTTTCACCAGAACAAAAGCAGTCGAAATAAGATGGTTGAGTTGGCACAGAATGACTAACAACCAGCAATGCTAATCTCTGTTTAAAGGACATGTTGCATGGCACTCATTCACTTCTGTGCTCATTTCAGCATTTCTGTGTGTATTGCAATTGCAAATTTAGTTCATGAGGTTTCAGTTTTGACCATATTTGTCGACTTTAGTGATATTTTCTGAGTGTGTTTACCTCCAGCTGTGTTCTTTGATAAATAATAAGAATAGATGTCTTTTCCAGTTAATGTGCTCATGGTTTTTATAGTTTTTGAATAACAATGATTTTATTCTTTTGTGTTGTCCACACTCCTGTAGCAGTACCAGTTTACTGATTCAGAGGCTGAGGTAAATTAGTCTGACAGCTGCAGTGTGTATTAGGCTGCTTCAGTGTTGTGCTCCTTCACTAATGCAGTCTGCAGTGCGGTTTCATGTGCAGTGCTGATGTTTAAGCCCCTTAACTCCTCCTGTGCGCCACAATCAGTTTTGTAGCAATCAGAGTAGGAAACCCCTTTACAAAGCTAATCACAAGGTTTAGATCCCGCTGTATAAACGCATGGCTTCACTCTTCATTTCACAGGACTTTTAACTTGTAGTGTGCTATTATGGCATCCATATCTTCTTTAGATATAAAACTAATAAACTAACACAAGTGTTTTTCTCTAGTTGCCATTCTTGGAGCTTAAATAGTATGTTGTGTATTTAGGACTGCTCAGATCAGAGCTGAGTCTTTTAATCAGTGTCAGAATGCCCCCCACTCACTATTTATACTTGGTTTGATGTGCTTCCCTTGTTAGTAGATTAATCCAGCATTTGTGCTTATTTAAGCTGACTTTTCAGAGTGTTTCATCTTTTTTAGGGTTTCTTTGAGGATGAAGATGGTAAGGAGTACATCTACAAAGAGCCCAAGTTCACGCCCCTGTCTGAGATCTCCCAGAGGCTCCTGAAGCTTTACTCTGACAAGTTTGGACAGGAGAACGTGAAGATGATTCAAGATTCTGGACGGGTGAGATCATCTGCATTTACCTTTTGAAAGAAAAAGTTATTAGGGATCCATTACTCAGTGGATCCCTAAATGAACAGATTTTTTTTTTTCATTTTGATGCAGTTTATGAACAGAAACAAAAACATCATTTGACCTGGAGATTGTTGATTAATTTAATTTATTGGCAGTTTGATTGGTGCTGCATTGTAGCAGGAGTTCATGTCTTGAGATGATGTGCTTCCTCTTTAGATTAATCCCAAAGACCTGGACTCCAAGTACGCGTATATCCAAGTGACCCACGTGACTCCATACCTGGATGAGAAAGAGCTGGCTGACAGAAAGACAGAGTTTGAAAGGAGCCACAACATCCGGCGATTTGTATTTGAAATGCCTTTCACAATATCTGGCAAAAAGCAAGGTGGAGTAGAGGAGCAGTGCAAACGCAGGACGATACTCACCAGTAAGCTGCTCTTTATTAGCATTAGTGGTATTAGTGGTAATTCAGTTAAACAACTGTTTTGGCTTGTTTCTTTAAAAAATCTGTTTCTCAAGCAATACCTTCTGAGAGCATACCCACTCAACTGATTTTAACCAGTTGGTTTCAGAAGTCCAGTAATCAGTTAACAGAGACCATCCATATGCGAGTTAATCTCAGTATAAATACAGCTGCTCTGTGAAGGCCTCAGAAGTTTGTTAGATAGCAAACAACATCATTCATGATGATTCAGAGGAGCACAGCAAACGGGTCAGAGAGACAGCTGTGTTTTGCTTTGAACATCTCAGGGATGTAAGATTTGTCATCTGAAAATAAACTTAAAAAGCCATTGTGTCACATTCCTGGTCACACGAGTCCGTTTATTAACACTGAGCACATTTCTCATTAGTCAATCACTGATTGCATCCGTCAGCAGAATGTTCCTGTTTATGAATAGAAGATCTTGATTAGCTTTTGAACATGTCAGCTGTTTGTACATTTCCTAATCCTTATTACAGCTGTATTGCTTTATGGTGCAAGAAATACAAAAGTTCAGCCATAACATCTTATCTGCAAATATGTGTGAACTTTTATTTGATGAGCAGTCTCCACTTAGATGGACACTTGGCTGTAAAACTGTGAAACCTTATCATTTAGCTTTAATTCAAGCTTTTCGCCTCTTTGTGTGCTTCCTGCAGCAACACACTGTTTTCCCTACGTGAAAAAGCGCATCGCAGTGATGTACCAACACCACACCGACCTGAGCCCCATCGAGGTGGCCATCGATGAAATGAGCAAAAAAGTGGCCGAGATCAACCAGCTGTGCTCCTCCAGCGACGTGGACATGATCCGTCTGCAGCTCAAACTGCAAGGCAGCATCAGTGTCCAGGTGCCCACTTTGAGTTCTGTCAAAGCACAAACACACACCTGTAAAAATAAGAGTATAATATTATGAGAAAATTTACACTCTCTCTATGGCAGGTAAATGCAGGACCACTTGCATACGCCAGAGCTTTTCTGGATGACTCGAGCGCCAAGAAGTATCCAGACAACAAGGTCAAGCAGCTCAAAGAGGTCTTCAGGTGAGGTGTAAGAGTCTTACAGTTACCTTGAGGTAATCTCTCTTGAACACATGCTTACGGTGTTTTTCTAAGCAGGCATTTTGTGGAGGCCTGTGGCCACGGCTTGGGCATTAACGAGCGACTGATCAAAGAGGACCAGCAGGAGTACCATGATGAGATGAAAGCAAACTACAGAGACTTGACCAGAGAGTTGTCCATTATCATGCACGAGCAGGTAATCTCGGCAATACTGCCACTCCTACTGCTGCTGTTTTTGTTTTCTACTGGATTTAACATAATAATGTAACACCTTTAACCTGCCTCTGAAACCGTCTGTGGAAAGCACAGTAATCGGAGGGCCTTTTATATTGTTTTACTGAGCGATAAAGCACTCCCTGATAACATTCTCTGCTTTTTTTTCTTCGTGCTGACATGAGCAGATTTGATGGTAATGCAAGAAACATCCGAATGCAAAATATTGAGTTAATGGTTGGTCTTGCTAGACAAACACCATTTGGATTTAACGTGTTAACTTTGTAAAAGTCCTGCCTTTAAAGTAGTTATAAAAAAGCCGGGTCCAACACTTGATCCCGAGGCTCAGAGCTATCAGATCATAAACCGCTTTATCTTTAAACACCTGCAGTAAACAGGAAATCAACCTCACATAAATGATGTGAGGTTGATTGATGCAAACGCATGAAGCAAATTTCTGCTGTGCAACATAATTGCATAATTTGAGCTGTCAGAGCTATTGTTTTCACTATAAATTGATTGATTTATAAACAATGCTGTTTGTTCTATGAAAGGGAAACAATAACTAAAAAATTTCACCTGTGGATGAAAGTATATTAATCAGTTTTTGTCCAACTCAATTCCCCACTGCTCAAGGTGCTAGCTAGACCAACAGTCACTATTTGGCTTTTGTTATTTTGGCTTGCTCACGTACTTTCTGGCATGCGTGTGCGGAATGTTTGGATGCATGTACAGTATGTGTTGTTGTGTAAATATGCATCTAAATCTGTGTTCCTAAAAATGTTTTGTTTTTCATTAGAGATGCATGAAACAAGTATGGTTTATTTCTAATATCTGCAGTAATTTTGTCTGATATATTTCTTTTTTTAATATCCAATATAGAAAATCTAATGTAGAAAAATTATTCCAACTTTTCTTTCTATCTTTCACATTTTGAGTGGCCATTAGTTGCTTCTGTTATGAGCATAGGTGAAGTCATCCTGTGTGAGTGAGAAGTTCAATAAGCAGTTTAAAAAAGTAGCGAATACATCAGTTAATTAATAACAAAACTTTAGATTAAAAATGTTATATTTTGAACAGCAGGTGCCCCAATCAAAACCGATTTCGGTCCTTTAAGGATAACCGGAGGTGCCTGATCAATCGAGGAAACCATTTTTTGACGCCCAAAAATCAGATTGCTTTGTCTGTTAATTCTCATTATACTTTTTTTTTATTAGCAACTAAAAAAATGCTTGTTAGAAGTAACTGCCAGATTTTAATCCCACATTTCTTCATCTCTGGGATTTGATATAAGACATTTATAATTTGACAAGCATCCATATTAATTGCATATATACAAAAAAAAAAATGCTGAAAAACTTGTTCTCTTCCTAAATAAACAATGTGAACAAACATAACATGACACGAAGACACAAAAAGGTGCTGCATCCAATACAATCTCCTCTTTTTTACTATTAGCCTCATTGTAAAGGATGGAAAAGATTCAAAACAAGCAGACGCCAAGTTTTGAATCTGTTGGCTTTTATTATGAGCTTTCCGTTTTGATTTAGTTGTCGCTTTTCCTACCAGATCATTCCTGTGGAAGACGGTATGAAGAGTGTGCTCCCCGACTCGCTTCACATCTTCAACGCCATCAGTGGCACGCCAACCTCTGTCACCATCCAGGGCATCCCGCACTCAGCCTCAGTGATATAATCCAGTTCTGGATGTGAGCATTGTATGCTCACCATTGAGGCCAGCTTAGATCTGTCAGCTTATTGCTTGGAAGATGCTGAGACGCTCACTCTCTGTCTTGCACTCTGGTCCACTCAGACAACCACGATTTGTCACTCTGTGCTCAGGGTGGGCGTGTGAGAGGCGAGGCCCGACGAGAAAAGTAACACTGCAGCAGAGACTTTCATCTGGCAAAAAACACACTTTCTGTTGAAATGTATGTTTCACCTGTTTCTACCTAAAGACTGAACACTGTTTCCATGGAGACTTTCCTGTTGGGATTTTTAAAATATGCATGTCACTTCATCACCCTGCCCTGACAGCCCTAGTTGTTGTTTTTTGTCCTTTTTTTTATCATGTTTAGTTTTTTTATGTACAGTATTTCACTTTTATAAGCCACTGTATTGATGTCTTGATAAATATATGCTGCAAACATCGACGCTTCTCTGTCTGGACATGAAGTTACATTTTCAGAAAAGGCTTTTTTTTTTTTTTTGCAAAACTCCTCTGAATTAATGTTAGATTAAATCTGTTTTTACTAGGAGTTTTTTATATATATATATATTTAAAGCCATTGAAGACAAAAAGTATATTCCAAGTTGTTTATTGATGTACATACAAAGGACTGTGTGCAATATTTGCAAAGCATCTTGCTGGGTGGAGATCAAACACTGTAATGATTATGTTCACCTTTTTGCCAAAGCAATGAGGTGTGGGGGAAAGACACTATGCCTACTGTGGAAGAAATATGAAGCTTATACTATTTTATGTTTTTCGTTTTTATTGTTTAAAAAAAATTTCTTATATTTGAGCAGCATTTTTTAATATTTAACACAAGTCACTGTTCTGCTGTAAACAGAGATATTCCCTAATGCTTATCTTTTAAATAAAAGCACTCATTTCTTTGCACGTCTTTATTTATTTATTTTTTACAATATTGTTATTCAACTCCTACAAAACCCATGCTTTTTATGATGCTATGCTCTAACAATCTTCCAAAAGCCTTTGGAAGAGCAACAGACACGCAGCATCACAGATCTGTCACCATACTTAACATTGGTCTTGATGTACTTTCTCACATTCTTTCTCTGTTTTACACTAAAATCATTGAGGTTTTTTCTGCTCATTCTTCTTCTGAAGATCAAAGTTAGTCTCAACTAACTAAAGCAACTTGTTAATAATAAAACTCTAGTATAATTTAGTAGATACCCACATCCTTACATTATGGTTGCTGGAAAAAAATTGTGTTTTCCTGGCATTCCTCCCAGACAGTTCAGGCACGCAGAAATGTTTTGACCTTGCAAACTCTGGATGTCGATAGGCAACTTTCTTTAAAGGTATTACAGTACAACCTTTAATCCTCTTGTCACTTCCAAATGTATCCTGAACGCCTGTTGATGTTTATTCACCAACTTGAGGTGAAATGCTTTTCTTTGTTTTTGATAAAGCAGTTTTTTCCCTCTCACTTTTCGACCACAGTTTGACTTAAATGGAGGTTTTAATAGTGACAGTCATTCCATTGTGGCTTTCCACCTTTCACTTTCTGACTACACTGAAATGTCAAGAATGTCTAGAGGTCTTGATGACTTTTCCATGTTGACGTCAGATGTCTGTTCTAGGTTTTACATAAAGGGACTTTTAACTTCCACATTTTTAGTATATTTACAAATTATGGGACATCTCAACACTGATATCTTTAATTTATTGATTCAAAAAATTATTTAACAGTTTTATTTCCGTTAAAGATTTCAAGAATAATTTATTGTTCAATAATCAATAAAAAAATCTTTGTTGGCATTACAGCAAATCAAACTTTCCTTATAGTGCAGTAGTGCAGAACAGTTTAGGGCTTCATCAAATTTAAGTAGGGATCCTGACTGGTCCACTCCGAAATGTTAACAGTACTTCCAGTTAGAAGAACAATGTTGTTAAAAGTAAAAGATTAAGTTGAACCTAAATCTGGCAGATGTCTGAATTACTTTGGTCTTTTCAATGTTGTATTTTCTGTTTCTATATACAACAACTCTATCTATCTATCTATCTATCTATCTATCTATCTATCTATCTATCTATCTATCTATCTATCTATCTATCTAT